>VTPC01001511.1:0-114348 GCA_011009095.1 Ignelater luminosus
TTGCTGGCTGTGATAGATGTACTGGAACAGGCAGTTGCTGTATGGGTGAAATTTGTTGAACGGACGGTGCTGTACTGCAGTTGTAAAAGTCGGTACCAAAGGTGCGAAAGTCCCAAACTCTTTGCCAAGTCGATATCACTTTTATTAAATCTTCTGAAAAAGAGAAATAAAAGAGCAATTCGGTTAAAGAAAAGGGGTGTATTCATTCATCAACTCGTATACAAAAGATGTGGACGGCTCGAACTTCAGGCAGTTAGTAGATGGCGGTACGGATGGTGAAGTCCTCGATGGCTGACTGCTGTGGGACCACCCAGTTTGTCACCGGCGAGGCTGATCTCGGAATGCTGATAATTCTCTGCGACCAGGGGGAGTTCAATGTGCCCACCACGACGAGAACGCCTTATACCAAGGGAGTACTCGTGCTATCCACCACATAGTACAGTACAAGGGGGAGTAGTCTCTTTAGGGCACCCGACCAACAATATGCAGTATCAGAGGAATGGTGTTTACCACTGCCAGAGTACAACCACTAATACCTTCAGTCCATGCTTAGGACTGTCTACCCTGGAGCTGTAAAGGAGGTTCCTCTTTTTCCTCAAGGTCCTTTTTTTCTTTTGAGTTCTCGAACTGGACAAACAGCTTTTTTTATGAATACAACTTTTCAAATTACATATTTATGTAGGTAAAATATTTTACCAAAAATAAGATTCGGCTTTCATTAGAAATTTTATAATTTAGTTTTAAAAGTAAACATCTTATATACAACAAAGTTGGAAAAATATTAAATAACAATGAAATAATTTCAGTTAGCGGCTTTTCATTAAATGTCAAACAGGAGGGGAGCAAGGGGGTCAAAGTTCGAAGTTTTGCACTTTTTCAAAACAAGAAATCGGAGTAATTCGGGAACACGTGGGCTAATCTTGACCAAGTTTAGAGGGCAGGTAGGGCTTTAGGGCAGCAAACGCAGTAACGTCAGGCAGCAAAAATGGACAAAAACTACTGGGACCTCATGCGGGGTCCTAGCGATTTGGAACCAGGGACGCTATGTGTAAAGCCTCCTCTTTGCGGATTTAGTTTCGGGTCCACCGGAGTCCGCGATGGGAGATAGAGGTGGGGATTTTGCGAAGATATCGAAACGGCATTTAACACCCCAATTGAGTGTTTTCACCTACGTCCGATGCCGCTTAAACCAATTTTCCACTTCCTACGGTTCGGCCGCAACAAATCAAACCTAAGAGGGCTGGTAACTCGGAAACTATAAGGGGTACAGGTATCTGGCTTGCGCCGTTCGACCTAGATCTGCTAGTGCTGTAGTGCAATGCTCACACAAAAAATTTGCATGAAATGCAAGAAAAAATGTAATTAGCCTTCTTTTGAACCTTTCTGGAGTAGTTCTCCAAGACCCTAGAAAATTATAGTTGCTAGCCTCGTATGCGCCTTGGAATGGGAAACAAAAAAGGCTATATATGCTTCTTTCCTACGAGATAATATTTCAGGTCGAAAACGCAAAAAATTGAAAACTGCAAATACGGCCCTGGCATGGATACCCTGTGAACTAGAAAGACGAATTTTCTGCTGTGAAGGTACTTTCGTGGCCTCTACGTGATTCTGTAAGCAAATCTTTCCAAAAAGACTTTTGAAACCTAGGGATGCTCTTCCTATTCCATCTTCAGATAAATAATTAATGCCGAGATTCGGTATGTAGCTCTTTCAAACCTTTGTGCATTCCGCCTTCAAATGCGTTTAAAATGGACAAAGAAACTCCGGAGATAGGAAATTCTGAAATCTCTTGTGAATTGTTATTTTTGGCTTTTCGTCATTCGTGTCGAAACGGTACGTCTTATCGACACCAAACGCTAACCACGTTAAAGAGAAGGTAAAGATGTGTAAAAAGTGTAATACGCCTTCTTATTACTTACTATAAGTATTTATATTAATAAACTAAATTATTAGAATGAAGTCGGTAAAAACAATTAATTACTGAGAAAGAAAGCACGTTCTTTGGTTTTTCGGCTTTAACATCGAGTAATTCTTGATATTTTATTATACAAAATTAAACGCGCATTGTAGGCCCTAGGCAAGCGTTTCTGGAGCATTCCAGTATAATAATAATGATAGAACATGATTTAACTTATCTATATAAACATAATTAATAACAATATGAATTTAAATTGCAGAGTATTTGCGGTATCCTCTTTGTCTTTATGTTTCATAAGAGAATTGGATTCTCTTATACGAGCAACAAATTTTTAGTGTTGATACAATTCAATTATTGCACACGAAGCTGGAGGAATCCCCAGTGTCGGCGACATATATGGGGGACACCACTACGGAAATTTAAGAAAATTGGGCACATGGAAGGTGTTTATCTTCAGAACCCTTGGTGGCTTTTTCTTTTCTTTCCCAGCATACAATACACCTAAGGATGGCGAAGCGGAATCTCCCCCGATTAAGTTTGACGATTGTAGGGTTAGAAATTTATTATTAATCCGGACTATTCCGAAAATTACATTAATTGCACTGACTTGCGGTAAACAACACTTCAGTTCTAACCCTTTTTCGCAACTATTTGCTGGGATAAAGAAAGAAAACCACCGAAAAAAACCAAATATGCTCTTCTCAAAAACGTCCAAATTTTTTTTAAAATTTTTTTTACGCACCCTACTCAGCACGCAGATGTTGACGATACACGACACGACCAACAGCATTGACTCAATTTAAGCGTTCATAACAAAAATAGGTAAATACAAAAAAATACGAACGAACGTTACAAGTTTTATGTTAAACACATGCAGTAGAACTATGTGCTATTTTGCTTTATAATTTAAAAATGAGAAAAAACAGGTTTCTACACAAACTTTGGGGTTTCTTACATTAACAATTTATAAGTAACCATCAAATTCAAAATAATTTGATATTACAGTGTCATATTTTAGTTTTTATTGTACTTGTTAACAGGATTGGCCTGATTTAAATCATGACTTAAATCAAAGCGATTTCTTAAAAAAATATCATTGATTTAAATCATTTTTATACTTAATTTTTCTTTTTTTATAGTATAAATATAATTCATGTTTTCTGGCTTTTAAATTAAAATAAATCTTGGACACTTCAACTACAATAAAATTTTTGCAAGAAACAGAAAACAAAATGCACTTTCAGAGCTCCCAATCTTTTATAGGTTTACAGCCACTGCAAGTATGTGCAGGGTATGACAGAAATACTGCTGTCTAGCCATGCATTTTCCAACTCACTGATGCATGTATTTTTGAATGTTTTACAGTTATGGCAAAGATTAGGTTTTACTTTCCTAATCTTTGGTTATGGTCTTATGAATGTGAAAAATTTAAGAATTCTTAAATAACACAATAAAATCGCAATAAAGTGCTATAAAAATGTATAAATATAATTAAATGTCACAATTTTAGCTGGTTTTTACTTTCGGAGGGTTTTATTTTAATCTAATTAAGAATACACAAAAAAATTGAAAAAATAAAAACAATCATGTTTTTAAAAAAATCATTTTTAATTTTGTCTTAAAAAATTGATTTTTTCCAACCTTGCTTATTAATGAAATAGATACACTCATTATATGTAAATTTATTTAACAAAAAGAAAAAACATGTTTTACAATATTAATATACATTCTCATAGTTACAGGGAATTGTGTAAATAAAATTTGTACAAATTTATATGGATATATAAAATATATCTTAAAATACATCAATAATATAAAAAAGTTAAATGCTTTACATGGAAGTATTAGATACATTTGTAGAGGCACATACAATGTTGTTTTATTCAATAGTTATGTTATTAGAAACAGATTACACTTTCAGGCACAATATGCTTTTAGCAATTAAAAAACATCAATACATGAGTAGAATACATCTAAATTGGCTTGTGCAGTTTCAAAATAGGCAAATTCCAAATTATACAAAGGGATTGTTTGGATGCAAAAATATATAGTTTAACTATTAAGTCTATATCACATAATAGAATGTTCTCCAAATTGAAGTTACAATTTATTAAAGCATATGTATCAAGTTGTTTATGTTATTACTATCTGATCAGGCTGATAAGAACAGGTAGATGTAAGTCTCACTTAAAACAGAGACTGATTCTTTAAGCACCATTGAACGACTATGAAATAATAGTCGAGTTTTACCATCTACCCTGAGTAAGCTAGAACCTTTTCAAACACAGGCATGCCTTAATGCAATCTTTTATTTCAAATGTTGAAAGTTTGGTGTTATAAATCATTTTAAAAAACTTTTTGTTAGTGAGGATAATAAAACAAGGCATTTGAAAATCGGAATGGACGTACTAGTACTACATTTTGATCTTAGTCATAGATTGAGGAGTGATAAAATTAATCACCTTGTATAACCTTGAATTTGTATAGTACAATAAATATCACAGAAAGCTTAAAAACAAATTAACGGACATTAAACTACTCATTGGTTTTTTCATTTTATTCATCTCCACCACCACCACCACCACCGCCACCGCTATCTCCACCACCACCGCTATCTCCTCCACCACCACCGCTATCTCCACCACCACCACCGCTATCTCCACCACCACCACCACTATCTCCACCACCTCCACTATATCCTCCACCATCACCGCTATATCCTCCTCCACCATCACCGCTATATCCTCCTCCACCATCACTACTACCACTCCATCCACCATCACATATTCCTCCTGCATTATTATCACTTACAGTATGTACTACGTTAGAATTACTTTCACATATTTGTGAATTTGAATTTGCTAATGCTTCCTCATAAGTAGGTGGTAAGGCACAGACATCTGTATTATTTGTGTTTAAAGTACTAGGACCTAGCCTATCATTTGTATCATGTAAACTAAGAGTTGAACTAGCTACCGAGTTGGCAGTAGAATTTTCATATGTCGGTGGTAAGTCTAGACATTCCCTCAACACTTCGTTATCAATATTGTGAGTTGTAATTACAGGAATTTCAAGATAAATATCATTATGATCTCTGTTATTGATTAAAGCAGGAGTCGTTTCGGATGTTACAAGCAAACATCCATCATTAGGATTCATATAACGATTTCGAGAACATACAGGATGCATACATGGAGTTCTGTGATTCCTATTCGATAATTCATTATTTTTAATTTTACTGTTGTTACAAATATTTATAAAATACCTACCTATATCTATAAGAAGTTTCCCTATTTCTAGTAGTATTAGTAGCATTATTATTGCTTTCATGGCAACACTTTGTAACGAGATATATCAAAACAAAGATTCCAAGTCCACCTGGAATAAATTAAAAAAGAAATTGATACACGTTAATTATGTTACCTGATTTAAATCTTACCAAGCATCATATATAGAAATTTAGGTAGAATATCATCCTGTTTAAACCCTGAAATTAAAGAAAGAGTATAGTTGTGGTTACATTACGAAGCAAAAGTAGGGGATCAAAATACAAGTAGGTTCAATGTGCAATTCTTGTGCTTGATTGTGCATGATGCATAATTTGGAATGCATCCTTGTAATTGTCAAATTGACAGTAGTCATTTGAAGGTTAGTTTACTGTCATTATAAATTTGTTTTCATACCAAAACAAAAGACTAATTACTAACCTATAAATATGACAGAAAATCAATGCATATCATCAATATTTATCTGTCAAGTTCCGAAATATTTTACATGTGTGAATGCAAGGGGTGAAATAAAAAATTAAAGAATGGAGAAATAAATTAATGATTTACATCACAAATTTAAAACTAAAATATATTTATTAAGTCAAGATTACTTACCATAATCTTCATGTTTATTATTGTAATCATTATTTCTATTATCATCGTAACTATTATGAGAAAAAGAATTTGCTGAAACATGTCACAATATTAGAAATTGTATGAAATACACTTTTATTCAACTAAACTAGTAGAAAATCGCACTAATCTTATTTCTTTAAAATCTTATGTTCTAGATTAAAGAACTTACTTTTCCAATAAGGTGTATTTTCATCATCTTTCCTACCAAAATTGTCTAAAACAAAAATAAAAAGAATTAAATAAATAATACATTCTTCTTAACTCTATCTAGTAAATATTTACAATAATTTCCATAGTCATCATCTCGTTTCATCCTGTTATTATACCTTTTTCTTATTTGCTCAATTTTATTGTGCGGGTCAACATTTACATTTATCTTCTTAAACACTATATCGTTAATACTTGTACAAAAATATGTTCCTTGGTTTTTCAGCGCTACATTTCCAAAATTTAATAAATTTCCATTGGAAATAGCTTCACTTATTTTAGTTTCTCTATATTCATCATCGGCTAATCTGTAAAACAAAATTTTGATGGTCTAATATTGCTCAATCAGTCATTAAACAATAAATAAGTTTCTTTGGTACAACAATATTATCCAATACTGGCAGTATAAAGTAGTATAACCTCAAAAACAGCCAAATTATAAACCTCCTTATAGGTATTATTACTTCCGCTGGACTTACTTTAATCTTTCTCTTTTTCTACTCCAAAAAACTTCATTATGAAAATTTTTATTTTTTGTATCGAAAACCCTACAAATTAATGTAAGATTTGTTCCATTTTCTGCTTTTACTTTAGATGAAACCATTACATCTTCAATACCATTATTTACCTTTTTGTAAATTACCATGTAGGGATAACCTTAAAAAAAAGGCACATGTACTTTAGTAACTTTTGTATATTTTAACTAGATATTAAAATAGGTAACTATTTACCTTTTATGAATAGGGACACATAAAGGAGCGTAATTACAAATAATAAAAATTGTAACATTTTTTTTCTAATTTAAGAAAACTGATAGTCTTGTATGCGTAGTAATTAAAAGCATAAAGTATTATTTGTATTATTACATAATATGAGTACACAAAACTAACCCGAGTTGATTACTACTACCACTACTACTCAACCTAATATTAATTAATGAATCACCAAACTGTGGCGGGAACAGGGTTATACCAGTGTATAGGGTTATACCGCCCAATATTAAGGTCGTATCATCGTTTTCATTGTATAGGATGCTTCACAATTCTTATCGAACTATCGACAAGTTACATTGGCATAATCTATAAAAATAAAAATTTCACAGAAACGGGTGCTTTTAATTTCTTAAAAAAACACCTTCTTATGAAAAGGAAGAGGTACGATGAAATAATAGAATGTTATCGTGACTACAGTAAGCTCATCGTCAGATTCTAGTTTTTTAATAATTAAACTTGAAGAAATAGTTAAATGAATATTTTTATGTATGTTTATGTCCCATTCCTAATCTAAGACCTTGGAGACGATAATTAATATAAAAAATTATAGAATGCCTCTAATCTCATTTAAATATAGAGATGTTGAGAAAATAAGAAACTTCGACTAAAATTTTGGCACTAAGAAACTTATTATAGGCTTATAGGGATCTAAACTTCCGTTTATTCCCGGAATGCCTTTTTTAACACGCACAAAAAAGTGTTTTTGGAAAGCAAATATCGTCGCTTTTTTTAAAATAAGAGATTGACATTATTTGAATGAATGGTATTTCCAGGTGATATTATAATGGTTTGCGAGAATATAGGGAGTGGGAAAACCCGAGGTCAACACAACGCGACTGGTTTCGCCAGAAGTATGCTGATGCTAAAAGTTTTAGTGCGGAATTGTATTTGTTATGTTTGTTGTAGTGTAATATTACAAAATTATTGTTAAAATATCAATAATGGATTACAGGTGGTGTTTTATTGTTGTGAATTGTTTAAATTTTATCATTGCTGTTAGTCAAGGTATTTGTTACAGTGTAATAAGAAATGAATAATTATTAATTAATATAATTTAATATTGTTTGTGGCAGCAATGCGAATTAATACCAGGATAAATGTAATACCCGAAGAAACAAAGAGGCTAAAACGAGGTATAGATGATATACCACAGATTGATTTTGGTAAGTATTTAAAATTTGATATTTCTGGGGATTATGATAATTGATAACCCTTTAAGATATAACAATTCAAAGATACAAATTACAGCTTTGTTTTAACTTATAGATATTAAAAACAAACTGGAGCAAAAAACAGTTTTCTTTTTTACTTGCTTATCTTCCATATAAATTAGTGTAAATTTTAGTGTTATTCCGGAAATGAATGCAGGCCAAAGTTGCACCGAAACCTGGAAACTCCAATATGTCTTTATCGTAATAATCCTTGAGAATATGTCGAGATCATTTAAAATACGTTTTTGATGTTAAAGATTCCCCATATACATTCTTACAGTTCGTGATCCATTTGTGGAGTTTCCAAAACAATAAAACTGATGTATCTAAAGTCACTAGATATTTAAAGTCCGCGATTAAGCCAATGGAGCCAAAATAGCCGACATGATAGAAATTTTAATTTGACATTTTAATAAATCTTACCTAAAATCTGAAAATAAGGAAAAGAAGATTATTTAGACCGTAAAATGAGTATTGTGCAATATATATCTAATCAATAAGTGTTTTGAATTAGATTGGAGCGATTTTTATTGATTAACAAATAAGGAAAAGCGAAATAAAGGACAAAATATGAAAATCGTGGTAGGCTTTTGAAAATTTGCATACGGGTACAACATTGCACAGGAAACATTTTTTTCTCACGACTTTCTTCAAAATCTGGTCAAATAATAAGTTCATTTTTCAGATATTTTTTCTAAAAATGTCAAATTTGACAGGTAAGGAGATCACATGGTTTTTTTTGATTAGATCATTTTTGGTTCTGGAGCAAGCAAAACCTGATGCCGGAAACAAATTTTTATAAGTCAATAAATAAAAATTTTTCCCATATAGTGCAGACTTTTTGGCGGACACTGTATATGTAATAAAAGATAAAACATAAAAACACATAACAAACTCACACAGGGTGTTCAAATATGACTGAATGTCACGTGATTGACAAAGTGCGTCAAATATGCCAAAACTAATCTGTGAGATAATTAATTTTGTGCATATCGGGTTACATAAGCAACGTTCTTCTAGTTCACAACCATTATTTCTTATCACACTAATACATAAGCTGTCAATAAAAGATTTTTGAGAGGCGGCACCTTCAGTCATTAATGAACACACCGTATGTGAAACCAATATAGTACAGTATACCTCAAACATTTTAAGTTAATAAAATACATAATGTGCGCAAACAGATGTACATAAATATAAAATTAAAAGTAAATCAGTAAAGTACTGTACACATTAATAACAATTTAAATCATAGTACATTAAACATTTACAGTAATGACCCTGTAATGACATTAAAGACGTAGCACTTAAAGCATATCACAGTCGAGGTTTTTGATGTTAACATATTTCTAAACTGTTTAACACTGAGTGCACTGTCAAAAAATAATAACTTTATCACTTTTGAGCATGACTTGGAACAAATGTGAAAATTTGGCAAGTTCTGTCAGCAGTCAATGTAAAAAAGATCTGAGTAGCGATTCAAAAGTTGGAATATTAGATTGGAACTTTGGAACAAAGGGAAGCAAGTTCAAATTCAATGTTTTATTACGGATTTTCATATTATTTCTTATTTACTCTTTACTTACATCTTAATGGTTAAAAGAAGATTGAGATTGAAAACAGAAATTTACCCGCTTATAAAATTACGTAATAGTTGGTAATTTTGCTTTATGGATGGAGATTCGTTAAAAGTTCACTGGAATGAGGATAATGTTTTCGTATCGTTTTTATTTATTTCCGTTTGGGCCTGTCGGGCTGTTCAGGTTTTCTGGGTTGCTTGGGACTGTCGAGCCTGTCGGGTCTGTCGTGCTCTTTTGGTCTTTTGTGTTTGTTGGTCCGTTTGGTTCTGTCAGACCTTTTGGGAATCTCGAGCCACTCGGCCCGTTCGGGTCTGTCGACGCTATCGGTCAGTTCGGGCCTGTCGGATTTGTCGGAGCATTTAGGATTCTCGGGCCTGTCGGCTCTGTAGGGCTATTCTGGTCTTTCGGACTCGTCAGTCCGTTTGGGTCTGTCGGAGCATTTAGGCACAGAAAAAAAAGCTGTCGTTAAAATTACAAAATCGTTGTAGTAAAAATGCTGTCGTTGAAAACACCTCAATTGCAGTAAATACTACACTATGTCTAACCCATTCTCTACTGCAGCAATAGTAAATCTTGATGTTTTATTGTGGAAAAAACTTTAGTAAATTTTACTATATTGCTGTAATTCTTACTTTTACAATATGGTTGAATTTACCAAGCAAAATAGTACGCATGTGCTTTACACAAGCATTAGTTAAATTTACACAAGCATTAGTTAGAATCGACGAGTCGGGTCAGCCGTTCTTATGTTTGGGCGGTGTTATTAGATGGCGCCTTAGTATTCTCATGCTGTTAAATGTTATACTCAATTAGTATATAACTAGTGTGAAGCGGGAAGCATCGGCTTGCATTATTCTTCACCGATGGGTCTAAACAAAGATGAAACGATAGTTGGGACGTATCCAATGGTTCATTGTCCTTTGTTTATGATAGATGTCTACTTGTTAAAATAGCATTCTCAGTTCGTATAAAAAAAGCACTCTCTAGTTAAATAAAATTGTCTACAAATTTGTAGGAGTAATTATTACATAGTATTTAGTAAGTTTTACAAAGCCGTATTATTCAACAGTAATAAACGTCATATTTACATGGAATTTAGTGTAAACTTTTAAACCAGTTATATTTACCAGCAGAACTGTAAAATTAACACTTCTAAGGAAAGTATATTCTACTGTAGTACCTGTGCAATTTTTACTACAAAATGTAGTTAATGTTTTACAACAATTTGTAATATACCATATTTTACATTCTACCAGTTACTACAATTATTTGGTAAAATATACCGCAGCCTGTTGCTGTCACTATATTTACTATCGATTGTAGTAGGTATCACTTCAATTGGAGAACTTTTAACTGCAACTTTTTTTCTGTAGGATTATCGGGCCTGTTGGCTCTATCGGGCTGTTTGGGACTCTCGGGCCTGTAGGGCTGTTCGGGTCTCTTGGACCTGTCGGTCCATTTGCGTTTGTTGACTACCTCGGGCCTGTCGAGCTGTTTGGGTCTCTCGGACCTGTCTGTCCGTTCTAGACTGTCGGGCTGTTTGGAACTCTTGGGCCTGTCGGATCTATAGCGTTGTTCGGGTCTTTCGAATCTGTCGGCTCCTTAGGGCCGTTTGGGCCTGACGAGTTGTTTGAGTCTCTCGGGCCTGTCGGCCCGTTTGGGTCTGTCAGAATCTTTGGGACTGTTAGGCCTGTGTGACTTTTCGGGCCGTTATTTTTGTACTGATCCAAAGCGGATAATTTCCGTACAACACCGAACCGAGATCGTTTTCCTACTACTCTGACGGGCTATTTTTGTACTGAATCGCACCGGAGGATTTTCCTACTGACTCGGACAAAAGTAATTTTAGTATTGAGCCGGAAAAGCATTATTTTCATACTGGACAAAGAGGAGGATTTTCGCACTATACCCGTAGGACATATTTCTTGATCAGGTCTTCGCGCTGCCCGGCTCAAAGCTCGGGTGTAGGTCAGGCCGGGCCCTAGTTCTAAGATTTATCGGGCTTTTCCAGAGTTCAACCTCGTCTGGAAAACAGGGAAAATCTGGAAAAGCCAGGGAAGAAGTTAAATAGAGAAAAAGTCATGGAATTAGGAAAATATAAATAAAAATCAGGGAATTTAATGACGTCACCGACAGGGCCAGCTCAAAACGATAGGCGTCGTAGGTGCCACTTGCTAAGGGGTACTATCCGGTCGGTATTCTAATTTTCCATCATGTTATTCGTGGAGTCCGAGGAAGGACTTGCATTTTTGGTTGGGGCTCCGCAAAAACAATCTTTACTTAAGGCCGCTAACATGATTTGAGCCAGTCCTGGTTGCGAATAGAAACTGGGCGATTCTCGAGGTGATTTTTGCTAAATTTTAATTTTCTAAATTTGACCATAAACCAACAAGTGGTTCTAAATTTTATATAGCGGAGAAGAGGCGAACAACAGCTGTAATCCACCGTTGCCAGAACTGACAATACATCCCTAGATCTGACGATTTTTCAACTTTCTGTATTTACTTATGCAAGAGTAACTTTTTTTTGTGAAATCGATTTTTCATTGCAAAAACAGAAAAACCTTTCGATTTTTCAGTGGCGTAACAATTCTCTTTTAGAGTAGGGGGTTATCATCATATAAAACTCGTTATATCATATAAAATACGCTACGTAGAATAGTAGACACCTAAGAGTAACAAACAACAAACTTTAAATTAGCAACTTTTTGATAATTACATTTCAGTTCTTGTTTTTGATTTATCTTATTAAAATCATTTCTAAGACTATTTAAAGATTGTCAACTCAAAAATGATTTTCTATGTTTTCTTTAAATTATAAAAGAAGCCCTACGTTGCCTCATCTTGTACAAATCACGTACAGCTTTTATAGAAAATAAAGAAAAAGATATCTAAATCTGAATTGCGCATTTTTGTGCTTTTTACAAATAATTTGGGAAAATAGATAAGGATGTTTTACGAATAAATACTAAACAAATATCTCTCTTTTAGAAATACCTGCAATATGCCTTTCCGGAGAAGCTGTACATCATTTTACACGAAAAGCGCCAAGAAAGTAGTTCAATTTTATGAGCTCATATAATGGGGTCGTTTCCTAAAATATTATTTTTGCTTATTTGGGTTGCTTTCGCTTCAAATTAACGCTGGCTTTTTTTCAGATTTTTTTTGCTTCTATTTTCACTATTTTTTTCAATTTCAAGTTCAAAAAAAATTTTTCCCGCCACTCCTGTGACGTCACAAGTCTTTGATGATATGACATCTTTAAAAACGGGTGCGCTTGCGTGTGGAGCGCCGGATGCGGATGCTGTTGGTATTATAGTAAGCGCTTAGAAGTTTGAATTTTCGAATTGTTGAGATTATACCGTATTATATTTTTATATATTTTATACACTACATTTACAAAGTTTTGTACAAATAAGCTAACCACTACACCACAAAACAATAGTCAATAACAGACGTAAAAAATACAGATACTTATACAGGGACATCATCAATAGGAGGAAGCCACGTGACCACGAAATTTACTGTTGTTTAGGCAACACATCTTGCACGGTTGGCAGCTCTGTTGTAATAAAGAATTATGTAGTTTTCCAGTGGCATAGTATTGGATATGTGATGAAACTACTTAGAAACTTAAATATTTAAAATAATTATATATAAAATTGAAAAATTAAAAAAATGACAATATATTGAAGATGTTTTTAAAGACAAGAATTAGATAAGGCCCAAACAATGCTGATGTAGCTGTTCAACAAGAGCTTTTTAGTTATTTTTTCAATTTTATTAAATTTAACTGTCCACTATGAAGGATTTTTCATAAAAAGATAATTATGCAGGTAGGATAAACGCACCAATACCTGGTCATTTAAAGAATATTTGAAGTTCAAACTCATTTAAATTTAAAACTAAATATTTAATAATTTTTTTTTGTATAGTTATGCATACATAAATGATATACATACTCAATCATTAAGAGTCATTAAATGTTTAATTTTATATTTAAAAAAACCATTTATCAAAATCGGCACTTCGGCAGCTGTCTTAACACAATCGTGTTCTGGGAATAATTAAAGAATAATTGAGGTGTAATTTTTATTTTCTGAAATTAATGTGACATAAAACTTAGAACTAGGTATGCTAGATAACAGAACTAAAAATCGCAGTTATTTCAGCTGCCATAATTTATTTATAAAAAAATAATTCATTAGGTAGCAGGTTACTAGAATTTAATTAAAAATAATGGCTTACATTTATCCTAAATTTTACAATTTTATTTAGTTATTTTACATTTTATTGCAATTTATGTACAAATTACATAAATGGTTCGATATGGCCACCCTGTTTCTCTAAACATAACCGAACTCTATTTTTGATACTATTGAAAACTGAAACTAAGGTTTCTGGTGATATATTATTAATTTCATTTGGTATGGCCTCTTTTAATTCTTCAATATTCCGTGGACGGTGCCTGTAAACATTATTCTTCAAATGCCCAAATAGAAAAAAATCTAATGGTGTGAGATCGGGAGACCGAGGGGGCCATCGTCCACAACTAATCACTCGGTCATCAAAGAACTCTTCCAAATAACGAATAGTGATGCGTGCCGTATGTGCGGATGCACCATCTTGCTGGAAGTAGCCCTCTTGGATTTCATCATCCAATAGTTGTTCGATAAAAGGTGTTAAAATATTATCTCGGTATCTTTCTCCACTGATTGTGTCATTAAAAAACAATGGACCATAAATCCTGCGTCTTGAAATCGCAACCCATACACCAACCTTCTGGGAATGCAAACTTGTTTCTTTATATAACGCGCCACCCCTAGAATATTCTAGAAAAAGTCCCGAACAGTCTCGAACAAGCTGGTCGAATGTGCCGGAGAAATCTCGAACTAGCGCGACTCTCCACCGTCGAATGTTCCAGAAGGAACGCGAACTTTCTGGGCTCATCAAGAACCACGCGGAAACGAATATAAGGCGGCGTTAACCGAGCAGAGGGCAGTTCTACAGTCAATCAGCTAGTAGTTACGAACGAAATAAATGTTAAATAGTGATAAATAAATTTTTCTGTACATAAATAAATAATTTAGTGTAAATAAATACTGGAAATAAATTGTAATAAATTAAGTGAAAATAAATATTATTAAACATAAATAAACGTTTTATATAAAAAAGAACATTACATTTATAATTGTGGGGATTCTCTGTGGTCCAGGTTCTGTAATTTTGGCTGTTCACATAGCCCGACAAATGAAACCATGCTTCATCTGTCATAAATGTAATATTTAATATGTCATCGTTGTTCAAGTGTTGCATAAACCACTGACAGTATTGAACTCGTAATTGATAATCATGCGGAAACAGTTCTTGTATTACAGACACTATAGGGATGCATTCGTAGCTTCTTTTTTAATGCAACTTGGCAACTTCCATATGAAAGTCCTGCGGAAAAAGTTGTTGGTTAGATTATGGTTTAAAATAATTTAAATTGTTTAATGAATGTAAATAATTCAGAAATAAATAGCAGTGCCAGTTTTTTATTTAAGTTTGCTAATAAAACAATTGAATTACTACAAGTGATAAATTCAAAATAATTTGTTTAATGCAAATAGATTCCTACCTGTTTCAGTGGCTAAGCGTTTAATGGATTTATGGGAACTACGATTCATTCGCATCTGCATGTCCTCGAGAACTTCATCAGTTAATACGGTTGGTCTACCAGATGATTTGCCTTTGCAGATGCAATGTTTTTCTTCAAACCGCTTAAGTATATCATGCCTACGACGTACAAATGCATCGTAGTGGACTTGCACTTCGGGAAAAGCTTGTTCTAATTGTTGGATACAAGATTGTAATGAATAGGTCCATGAACCATCTGCATTCTGTGTTCCACTTCGATAGTGAGCTATTAAAATAAATTTATCTTGTTCGCTTGTAAAAGGCATCGCAAAAACGTAACCTTCCAAACTGAAATAATTATGCAGTTTTAAAATTTATTATCACACTTTGAATGCGTTAAATCTAACTTACTTCGATTAACTCACAAAAAACAAATTTAGTCTTGAAAAGGACTGATTTTTAAATAGAATAAAATAAACTGTAGAAAACGCAAAACAGAGACCAAGAAACCACGGAACGTACACACGCCGATGTAATTTTAGGTTAGAAATATACTCGTGAGGGAGTGTAGCCAACGTTGAAAGGTAAAATCTCGCGCCACTTTTAAATTAGTGGTCACGTGGCTTCCTCCTATTGATGATGTCCTTGTAATATCTTTGGCTGCAGTCGACACAGCGGAAAAACCCGACAACTAACGAATAACGGCAAGGGTACAACGTAATTACGACGTTGTCAGTTCTACTATTTGTAGAGACCGTCTACCGACGAACCGTGACGTCGCCAGTAAAGAAAAATTATTTTATTTCCTTATAACTCTTTAGTTATCATATTATGGAAAAAACTGTTAATGAATATTAACTATATATCCTGTCTAGAATGATAATTTGTGTTTAGATTTCAATAAATCTATTTTAGGAAACGACCCTATTGTTTATCTACTAAGTTTTTACGGCATTGAAGACGACGAAAGATTAACTTTTGAATCGAAGAAGGATGTCGAGTGTTCTAATGGTTTTTCAAGGCTTGATAAGTGTAGTAGAAAGGAGAAGCGGTTTTTTAATATTTAACATTTAACCTTTTACATCTTCTCGAATTGGTCGACTCAGACGCAGAATATCATTTGAAGAAAGGAAGCCAACGAACACAAAGAAGCAAATCGAAACAACTGTGATTGTCTGTTGCTTCTACTGAGGTAGGCCATGCTGATCAACTGAGTTTACGTTCACAGAGTTTGGAAGGGGTTCACGCACTCATTTTTTAACTATGAGTATGACTAAGATAATTATGTAACATAATAATCAGAACTCAATACGACGAGATTCGAGTTTTGGCTTTATTGATAAAAGTAACAAAATTATTTAGGATAATTTTCAAAGGTATCCTAGGTGTCTGAAACATTTACTACTAGCAAGTCTTATAATGAAATCACAAGTTATATCTAACCATTTGTCTACTTACTGTATAATATTCTGGAGCATCTTTTTAAAAAACGTAATACTTTTTCTTTCTGAACCTTTATGGACAATAAAATACACTGTCACGATCTCGTTAGGCATTAATCGAACACAAATCAATGCATAGCAAAACAATAAATCTCCAAATAAAAAATGTTGTAATGGAAAGAGATTATAGTAAAAATATAATAAATGCTGTAGAAAGTTAATACAGTGTTGAAAGTCTCACCCGAGAAGAAAATTCTATTGTGGCAATAAAGCAAGTTAGCCCTTACGCTTGAAATGTGGAGTGACAGCGCACTAATATTGAAAATAACTGTTGTCGCCATTCACCAAAATGTAATTTCTGTCAACTTAACCATAATAAACCATGGCCTTCCTTACTTTCTTATAAATTGAAACAGGTAATAGTTTATGTCGACAATGGATCTTTCCAATTTTTCAAGACTTTTGGTTTTTATATTCGATATGAAAGAGCATCAATCGAAACGTGCATATCAAATCAATGAAAATAATCTTTCGTCTGAGTTTTTAATTTTAATGCTGCAACCCTACCACCGATTCAACTTGTTAGTTCCAAATAAAAGATGTCTACATCTACATCCAGGCAACTACACAATAAACATTATAACAAACATATTTACTGGAATTATGTCAATTAATATAGAAATCTAAAGCAAATGTGAGATTTTTGATAATTGTGTTTTTACATTATAAACAAACTAATAAAAACATAAAAGGAACATTACACAGAAACGCGCCAATCGAGATTTAAATTTTCAACAACTGTCAGTCAATGCAAGAAAAGATAGCAAAACAAAACATGGCGGAGCTAATCATAATCGTGACCGTGTCCTGAACACGATGGTAACGACCTCTATTGAAAATTCATAGAACTAGTTTGAGGATAATCAGTACTTAATATTAATAACACTTATTATAAATTATTATAGAAATGTTGTTTTATTTTTCGGAATACTGTAATTTGTGATTTTGATATTATTTTAATAAGAAAAAAATGCGGCGTCTTCCTTTTAGTCTAAATATAAAAAATAAAGAAATGTCTATTAAAGCCATGTTATGACTTGTGACGCACTTTCGGTCGGACGGTGTTTACGGTGCTCGGGCGCCAGATTTGTTGAGAGGGTTTACTCCCCCACCTCGCCCTTGAGGCGGTCGGGCGAGGGCTCACCGGGCAGCTACGATGGAGACCGGTTACTCCAGGGCTCGACGGCTGAAAGAGAAAGGTCTGCGGTGCAAATAAAAGTCACAGTAAACCTAAACAATATTTATTAAGCAGGAACATAAAAGTACAAAGCAGGTTCAAGAACCACAAAATTACACACAAGACTGTCATAAGTCTTTTCGGTCGGTCGGTGATCGGGCGCCAAAATATGTGACGCTCGGACGGATGAAAAGTGGAGAGCGGACGGATGGGACAGAGAACCCTGACACCAAATAGCGGGTCTGGGTGTTCAGTATCCCCCGGATATTCACTAGGCAGTGAATAGAGTCGTTAGTCGCTAGTGAACCAGAAGAGCTGATTCAGTGCAACCACAACTGCCTTTCGATGGTCGGGCATCCCAATTTATACCCGTTTGGTTCCCCCACGCTAGCAAACTCTTGTAGCAGGAATGCTATGTGTGGGAGCAAACGGTTTAGTGGGGGAATATACTATTGGTTCTCCCCACCCATAAAGGAAATAATAATATTAGAATTAATTACATATAATTAATTCTAATGACGGGACTAACGGATACGGTTCAAAAATACAATTTATTGATCGGTCGAAATTGCAAAACCTTTAGCCTCAAATTAAACCTTATACTCATTGAAATTCACGGTATATAAAAGTGTTAGCGGTTTCTAACAAATTAATTGGAAAATTAATTTTAAACGGTTTACAACTTAAATATTAATACACGAATAATAAATGCAACATAACAAATATTTGCAGGCGCTTATCAATCGACACCACTTGGTGGCCGGATAAGCCCGTCGGCGTATACAGTGAGCGGATAAATAATAAAGTACAACAATTAAATAATAATTCTATTATTAACGGTCTTGTAATTTATAAAAGTCAAAGTAACTTCGTTATGATTTATGAAACTTAAAACTAACGGAACTGTAAACACAAAATAGGAATAAATAAAAAAGTTTTGATATAATCCACAACGCAAATGACATCAAAAATATTTATTACTACCTACCAGTTACAATTAAATGATTGTTAATTTAATCTACCTTTAAAGGGTATAAACTGTAACTTAATATCATAAGTAAACAGAATGTAATAGGCAAAACAGACACTTGACTTCACGAAAGCAGTCAAACAAGGGGTTGAGCACATATTTATTAATTGACAGCTTAAGATCGAGATGGCAGTGCTGTGCATTTTATTTGACAGTTGTTATTATTATTAAAAATTGTGTTTGACGTCAGTTTTTAAACCAATTAAATTTTCCGAACAAGAGCCAATTGTGTAAATACTAAATACACAGAAAAAGTGATTTATCTCATACCAATATAAGTAACCAAAAACCCTTTTTGTTAGTTTTAAAACATTATGATCGTTTCATTTCAATTTTTGCTTTGTTTCAGATGACTATAATCAGAATTACAACAATGATCTTACTTGGAACGGTAAGTATCTTCTTATTTTAAATCTTGTGTATGGACACAAATAATATTTTTGCAAATTAATATCAGGTTTTCATTTAATACCGTGACTAGTGTTTTTAACTTGGCAGAAGATTTAACTACATTTAAGTTAGTAATGAATAGTTCTACTTTGTGCTTTTCATAACCTCAATTTGACTTTGACAGATGTCATCTTAATTATTCAAGGTTAATGAATTTAGTTTATTTCAGCTGTCACAATATCAAATGAACACCCACTACATTGGCAATATTAATTTCTAAAATATTCTTAATTTTATTTTACAGATGTCAGATGGGCAGAGTGTAAGTATATTACAGCTAACAGTCAATTAGCAGAACTGTGTTCCTAAGGTTTCTTTTCGGGTATACACATTTAGAAAACACTAATAATAACATTTTGGTATACCTACCTATACATGCCCAACAAACATAAATATAAACTCAAAAATCCTACTGTTTTCCCACAAATAAAAGTTCAAAAGATTGTGCAAGCATTGACCATCATTTCGTCCTTGTTTAAACTCATCAGTGATAGTCAACACTTGCCCGCTTCATGGTAGTTATATACAAAGCTAATACAATTAGCAGCATGAAAATACTAATGCGCCATCTAATACCAATGGCTCGACGTGTCGTTTTTATTCAAAAATTAAATATTTCCAAACTGGGAAATATAGAAATAATTGTTCTAATTTTTAGTGGGGATTTATATATATAATAAATATATTTAATATTTGCCCATTTGCTGGGTGCACTGTGGTTGTTACGGTTACTATACAGGGTTAGCCAAAAGTCTGGAAACTCCAACGCCAACTCTCCACCTATAAGATGTAGCTAGATGATATAGGCGGAGCATAAATACCTGAAATACACTAAAACTGCAAACTGTATTAATTTATTACAGCGAAGCGAATTATTTTATTTAATTCTTTTCTTCACCGTCGTATCTAGAAATTTATGCAGATTTAGAAAATGTGATTAAAATACTACGATGCCATTTAAAAATTAAAAGTTGATATCAATTACGCGGATCTGGATAATTGATTTCATTTTTTTTCTGTCAGAATATAGATAAGATAGTCTAATATACTCCCCAAGGGTTATTATTCCGCTAATTCTATCGGTATTGCTACAATAAGACTGTTTCCAGACTTTTGGCTAACCTGTATATGTGGCCAATGGCTGGCTGAGCTAAGGCTGCCAATGCCGGCTTTGTTACGGTTACTATATATGTGGCCATTGACTGAGCGAGCTCAGGGTGCTAGTGCCAACATTTAGCCATTACTGCCAAAAGAAGACCGTATGCTGGCCGTTATATGCATGTTTGATGGGTGCATTCAGCTCTGCTAATAAAGCATTTTTAGTACTTACTTTTAATAATAATTTTCAGTTAATACTTCCAAAGATCCTTTATTCAACCAGTCTGTGGATATACAACTTGATCCAAGTAAGTAAAAATTAATTTTTATAGTATGCTGTGCCTACATGATTATTCACATTCGCTGCTCAGGAATTCCAGAAACCATCAGATCTACAAGATGTTTTAAAATGGGACAATTTGCGTATTTTGATGCTCGGTAATATAAAAAGAAATCCTCGAAAAACGAATCTTCTTGATTGTCGAATTTGAAAAACCTTGTATAATAATTACTAAATTACTTATCAGTTGCATTAATTAGTAGGTATCACTGCTTTCTTTTGTATAATTAATTAATATACACTGTGCTCAATTTAAGATGCTACAAATAGGTAGGCAACACACTTTGCATATCATGGATATCTTTGTGATTACAGAATATAGTTCCCAAGTTTTAAATGGGATAGCTATGAAAAACAAAAACTTCAAAAACTATTAGCACGCGTTGCTTGTCATTTTGACAAGAATTTATTCATATTTTGTATAATTATTTAACCTTACATTACTTGTAATGACATTTCGCCTCGTATACCTTTGATATTTTATTATTTAAAGAAATTTAAAAACTGCACAAAATAATAATTTTTAATTTTGAAGAACAATTTGTAGTATAATCCAAACTAAATTAGTTTTTATTATTATTATTAGTATTAATATTAGTATTAATATTATTATTATTATTACTATTACTGTTATTATTAATATTAATATTATTATTATTACGTTTCAGATCTTGCTCCCATTGAAATATCAACAGACGATATAGTCAAAACTTTAAATGACCAGGAAGATAGTAAGTAGATTGTTTTCATAATAATTACAGATCTTGTTTGTAATAGTAATTGACTTTAATAATTTCAGCACACTATGTGAGATTCTACCACATAATGGTGCCAATTTTTATTGTTGTTATCTTACTCAAGATGGGCTTTTTCATATTTAGAGGAAGAACTCGGAGCATAGTTCTTGTACGTTCTTACCAAATCTCTCGAAGTAATAACCCAACAACTGCTTCGTCGCCATCACCTCAAAACGATGAACCACCATCATATGAAGAAGCAACAATAGATGTTCCACAAAATATACGACTTACCCAAAATAGTAATAAGTAAAATGTGTACTGTAGATATGTAAAATAGTTAGCATGTAAATATTTCTTATGTAAAATCAAAGCAGAAGTCTATCAATAACATTAATATGAATTTCGAGAATGATGTTTAATAAAATTTTTTGATATTAACACTAAAGGAGGTTATTTGACTTCCAGCATTATAACGCTAATAATAATTATTAACCCAATGGTTAAGTAATGTATTGAAAGCTCTCCAAGTTTCTATTAAACTATCAAAGTCAAAGTGAGGTTAGGAAGTTAGTTGTCAATGTTCAAAGAAAAGGTTAGGAAGTTAGTTTTCAATGTTTATGTTATGCCGTTTTAAAAGTGTTTCCTTTGCGTTTACGAAAATTGGCGTTCGTTGCCAATCATCCAGGAACTTTTCATCGACAGCTTTGCTAATTTGCTTGCTTCTGAATACAAGAAATGCCAAACTAAAAAACAAAAGAAATAGAAAACAGAAGATATTTGCTGATGGAGTGCTGTTTATAATTTTTTGATGGGATTTGATATTTCATAAAAAGTTCCAGGCGTGATACCGAAATTTGAAACACGAAGCGTAAACTGAGTGATGCAAAAAAGGCCGAACGCCTGAAAAATTACAGCGCACGTGCAGCTAACAACATTATTTGTAACCGTCTATACAGAATGCGAAAAAACATTAATCTACTGTCAATTTTGAGGTTAGCTTTGGCAGGTGTCAAAATAACATAAACAAAAAACTGATACAGGGCGTTTCAGTTTGAATCTTGATAATTCCAGGAGGTGATAGAACATCCTAAAATAAATGCACTTCGTCATATAAACCTATATTGGAAAATGCTTACTTTTCAAAATACTGGCACACAAAAAATTCTTATTTCTTTAATACCTTCATAACCACGTGAGTTACTTGCATGGAATTTTGTACTACTTGATTGTTACTGCAAAAGATATATCTTTCTACCATATTTACTGATTAATTTTTACGTTTTCTATTCTACGTTTAATTTAGCAAAAACAATAGCTCTTGTACATACCTTTCTCTACTAGCAAAATCGGACTTTTCTAAATTTCTCAAATACAGCGGCCTGCAGTAAGGACATATTGTCTCAAAACAGAATGTAATTATTTGCATTGCATTCCTCTGCAGAAATTAAGTCCACTTTCTTTCCCTAAAGTGTACCGTTTTCAAGATATAGGGTATCAAAATTTAATTAAAAACAAGAAATTCTGATATCCCATATCTTGAAAACTGTGCACTTTAGGGTTAAAAGTTATTTGGCAAAGCAGACTTAATTTCTGTCGAGGAACGCGATGGGAATAAGTGTATCCTGTTTCTGAGACAATGTATGACCGCTGTATTTGAGAAATTTTTAAATAAAATAAAATAGAATAAAAAGAATATAGATGTGACCAACACGATGAAATTCATTGATGGGTGGAAGTTAATCATATCATCTCTCTTAGGTTTGCGGCCAGGCTTAGGTACATACATAGATATATCATATATTATGTCACCAAGAAAATCATCAAAATATATCATAAAATTGTTTAGTATAGAATCTACAATTAGGATCTTGAAATAAATACTACATAATAGCAAATCCACGCCGAAATAAAAAATTAGCAAATGAATGGGCGCCAATTATTAAGATAATTTAATACTATTAAGAAAAATTAAAAAAATGATACTTTAAGGCTGCTAAGGAGAACTCGAAAACATCGGAATTTTAGAATAGAGCATAGTATACGTCGTACTCGTAGCATCTCTGTTGACGTAGCAATATCTAACGAGGTATACATCTAAGACTAGATAATTTTTCAGCCGACTTTAGGCCTCCGTGCTTACTCATCTTGTCACTATAATCCCTCTTTTGTTCAAAAATGTGTTACTTTTACACCCAAACAGGTATATTCAAGTAAAGGGTTTTCCAATAAGAGGTGTTATTTTGATATTCAAAGAAAAGTGCCATTTTTTAATATAAATGATCGGATGTTTATTTCATTATAAAGAGGAAGGTATGCCGTTAATAGTGGAAAATAACATCAGGCAAATGACCACCACGACCACGCTTACAGGACAATATCCTTTTCATGAAATTTTCCATAACCAAATCGCAAAGTGGCTGCCCTATGTCCTCGATAGCCTCACGAATTCCATCTTTGAGGTCTTGAATCGACGCTGGGCTGTTGGCGTAGACCTTCTCTTTCACGTGGCCCCAAAGAAAGAAGTCGCAAGGTGTTAAATCACAAGATCTCGGTGGCCAATTGTGATCACCTCTTCGAGAGATAACACGGTCCGGAAACTTTTTCCGTAAAAGATCAATGGTTTCGTTGCTTGTGTGGCACGTAGCGCCGTCTTGTTGAAAGTAAACGTTGTCCAGATCAATACCATCCAATTCCGGCCATAAAAAATCGTTAATCATCTCTCGATAGCGCAATCCAGTCACCGTAACTGTTGCTCCAGCCTCATTTTCGAAAAGGTAAGGTCCAATGACTTCGCCGGACCATAAACCGCACCAAACAGTCACACGTTGAGGATAGAGAGACTTTTCAACAATAACTCTTGGATTTTCTGAGCCCCAGATCCGACAATTTTGCTTGTTGACGAAGCCACCGAGGTGGAAATGGGCCTCATCACTCAAGATGATTTTTCGATGGAATTCTGGATCATTTTCATGCATTTCAACGACCCAATCAGCAAAGACACGACGTTGTTGATGATCGGCCGGCTTGAGTTCTTGTGTTAACTGGACTTTATAAGCCTTAAGACCCAAATCTTTATGCAAAATACGGTGTAATGACGTTTGTGGAATAGCTAATTCCAAAGAACGACGAGGAATGGACAAACCTGGGTTTTCTTTAACACTTTCGGCTACAACAGCAATATTCTCGGCTGTTCTTGAGCGACGTGCACGGGTTTTATTCTTCACATCACTAACTTGTCCCAAGAGCTCGAATTTTTTCACCAATTTCTGTATTGCGGTCCGACAAGGTGCTTCACGGTGACCCAAAAATGTTCGAGTTTTACGAACCGTCTCTGCCAGATTTTCACCATTTGTATAGTGAATTTTAATAATTTCAATGCGTTGTTGAAGCGTGTATCGTTCCATATTTATTAATGGCGTAGTTTCTACTTGTCAAATGTCAAAAAATGATAGCTTCAAAAGTGACATCTACCGAAATAGCGGGCTATTCAAAATAACACCTCTTATTGGAAAACCCTTTATATGACAAATATATTTTTACAAGAACGAAAAGGTTTTACGATTGTTCAAGAACTATCGGCCCAAAGTAATTTTTTTTGAGGTAAAACAGTTAATTTGAATTCACTTATAAATTAATTTAGTAGACTTGCTATAATATTCAGAATTATATTATTATTATTACGTAAAGCAAATAATACAGGGTATAGAATTGATTCGTGCACCATAGGGATTTCAATAGTAAATTGTTATTCATTTCTCTTGCTGACGTTTCTAAGTTTGACGAATATTCTAAATTATTTCCAACCGAAAAACTTCATAATTTGAAACAAACACGTTCCAGTTTATTTAGTACTACGGACATGCAAAGACTGAAAATCGAATTAGACCTTATATATTCTGATCAGCAATATAAAGGCAAGAACCTCCAGGAAGTAATGCTTTTATTGCACGACAATAAACAAATATTTAAAGAAGCTCATAAATTATTTTGTCTGATTCTTACCATACCATAAACAAGTTCGTCAGTAGAAAGAAGTTTCTCGCGCTTGAAAAGAATCAAATCATACTTGCGCAATTCAATGGCGCAGGAAAGACTTTCACATTTAGGAAGAATATTCATTGAAAAAGGACTCAACCATTTTATGATGATGTCATCAACAAGTTTGCTGCCTTGAAAGATCAAAGAATAGATTTCATCTACCTCTTGCTGTAGGTATTTTACTGATTTTGGGATGAGACAAGCACCTTTTATCTTGTTAAATTTTTGTTCATTTCTAAGATTTTAATGCAAAACGCTTCACCTATTTCGAAACTCACGAGCCGCCACTGGCTCGTGGTGTACTACTGCCGCAAGTAGAAGAAGAAATATTAAACGTATATTTGAAAGTGAACCCACTCAAAGTGGGTAACATGTTGATGACAACGGATTTTGCTACATCGTTTAAATGCAAATAACTATATTAATCTTCTTACCAACAATTTACCGGACCTTCTGGAAGACGTGCCTTTAGCAACCGAAGACGAACTGAATGAACGGATCAACCATGCAGTTACCATGATAAGAAACCAAAATATGCTTGAAAATTTGGAAGGGGGTATCATTCGCCGAGCCATAAAATGTCGAGTGGTTGGAGGAGCTCATTTTAAACATATTTTGCATTAAGTGCTTTTACATACCTAAAATCTTGTGATTAGAATAGTTTGTAATTACTGCATTTGAAAATTATACGAATTCTTAATGTACATAATTTACCTAAAAACATTAATAATAACGACCTGCAAAAATGTTACTAAGGTAACCACCTTAATAAACTTATGACCTATTCTTGCCCTACTTACAACTTTCATGCAGCATTGCAAGTATTAAAAATTTTAAATGACGTTTGTTTCGAAAAATATGCGTTTAACACGAACATTTTTATAACATTTCTTTGCTCAATTTTTCAAGGAGAATCGAGTGGTGCTAATATTCTCCACCTGAAACAATACATCCTGTATAAAGCAAATTTGTAAACCAAGAATTAAACTTATAATAAAAAATAAATAGGGAAAAACTTGCTTGTAAATTCGACATACATTGTTTATAAATTTATCTGTTTCTGATGTCGCAGTATGGTAGTGATACATTTTCTTTAGCGCTAATAATAACGAATTGCAATTTAAACAAAATTGTTGTTTTTTAAAAATTCTTATTTGAGTCGTAAAACGACTGACGACAATGAATAAAAAAACATTTAAAGATTGGTTTCAAAGCTATAGTATAATGTAAGAGAAAATCAAAATTCACCTATGCAAATGTTAACTTTTGTTATATATACTACTAATTACTAATAATAATTTTTTTATTTGTGATAATTGCACCTTTCTTATATAAAAGATTATAAACACAAACGACAATTAGGTTTTTCTTACAAAACATTGTAACGTTGTACTTACTTTTAAATATATTACTATTGTTATTACTATTATTGCTATTACAATTATTACTATTACTATTATTATTATTAAATTGCTCTTATTCTAAAGTTGTTAAATTACCTCATTGAATTACATTCGACTGCTTTTATTTTTATTTGTAGAATGAATGGCTAAAAGCAATATACTGCGATTTCTAATACTTTTTGTCCCCTACCGAACTAATCCTGTTGTCTGTTGTAATCCTATTGTAGTTATGACAACTCGAAGATTTTTAATTTACGACTTTCACAGGTAGTAAGTGGTATAAGGTGTTGCCTAACTTATAGAACGCAAACCAGCAGATCAGTAAGGTATCAGCTTCAATGATTTCAGCAGCTTTTTTTTGATATGGTTGTAGTCTAACGAATTTAGTCTTCAGATACTAAAATATAAGCCTAAAATATATGCCTCTATAGAAGTTTTCATTTAGTTAAAGCATTCGTTTGCCGGTTTTTCATGCTGTTAACTGGAAACTATCAGATTTTATAAAATGCAAATTAAATCATTTTTCTTGCATATTACTCTATAAATGCACCCAAAATACAAACAACTAACATATCCAGGCGCGAGAAGTTTAAAGACTTTTTGTTTAATACGCGAAATGCCGTTGGAAATATTCTTAAAAATACCCTCGCAACCGTGGTTGCCTAATACCTCTCCTTAAAAGCCTTAACTTCATGAAAAAATTGTAGCCTAATAAATTTTGAAATACTATTTAATATAATGAAATTTTTAAATTCTCAAAACATTAAACAAATAAAATATGTGCGACAGGAACACAATATTAGAACAAAAAAATATAATAAACTTACTTGAAATAAAGATTCCGCTGAGATAGCGCTATATCAGACCGGAAAACAATTGTTTCCTCATAACCTGAAACGGAATTCAAAACACACAAAACTGTTCTTATATTTGTGACCTATCATTGATGAAATCATTAAAACAACAAATTTTATTTACAAATACGGTTAAAGATATATGAAAATTAATTTTTATTCGCATAATCTTTTCATGAAATGAAGTTCTCAAAACTTTAAAAATTAACTCGAAACTTTTCAGAGCGCCGAAATAAATCGTAAAGCAAAAAATTAAATACCATAATTAAAGTGAAACAGTTTAACAAGACAAATGAAAAAAATTGTTTACAAGTAAATCACTAAACTACAGTTGACTCAATTCTAATGACTAAATGGCCCTGAAGGGAAAAATACAGGTGAACAAGGTTTGTTCAGGTAATCCACGGTCCGAGAAAACTCCCAAGAGTGCTGACACCTCCAGCAAGCTGATCCTCTTAAGGAAGCTACCGATTCTCTCCAAAGGATGGCGACTTTCCCAAAAAAACAGAGAGCACTGCGGGCTCCCCCCAAAGAAGCTATGGAGGACACGCAAACAGTGAGAAGAGAGTAAAAAAAGAAAATGAGACAGATCAACATACCTAGTATATTTAAAGCTTCTTAATAAAATCCACGAAAGTGAAAAGGTCCAAAGTTAATAAAAAAAGGTCCACAAGAGAGTGCACGCACACACCCGCAAAAAACTAATCACTTCCCCACAAAATAGAGAAAATAAAATAAACGGTCAGAACCGTACAATGGACACTGAACAGCACGCCAGTCTCCCACAAAGCGAGTTCTTAAAACTGACCCCCGTCTCAATTCGAAGTGAGATTCTGCCGGCAGATGCACAATCTCCAACCAATGTCCATTTAAAATTTCAGTCAGAAGATCCCAAAGGAATATTTGGCGACTGCGGATTGGTCCAAAAATTACAAAGAAAACTAACCTTCGGAAAAATAATCTCCAGCTAACACGCATTCCTATAAGATAACGGCAATATATCAATGAAAACAATAGAAACACTAATAAGGCATACCGGAAATTGGTTTAAAACCTAATAAGTAAATAGGGAATTTAGAGAGAAGGCTACTGTATCAAAATCTCAGAAAAATTCGCCTGCAAATAGCCCTAAATTCACCAAAATTAATACAATTAATCCCGAATCTAATAGTTACTCAATAGCTGACGGAGTGATAAAAGATAATCTCAGTTAAATGGCTGAAAACAAATAAATGTCAAACAGATCTATTAAACGAAAGAAATCATACAAACAAGCAGAAATTAATTCTACAAAAGCAAAAGAAGTTGCTTAAAATACATCTGGCAACTAGAGATAACTATAGATAACAAAATAAGATCAATCCTGGTGATCCCAGAGTAACTACAGCGAAATAATTCATAAGATTTTTAATACAAAGGAAATTCCCATGTGCAACATAAATTTAATACCAGCAAGTTTATTAGAAATTTCATTTCAATGATATATAAGGTGGTCTAAAAGTATATATTTTTGTAAGAATTTTTATAAGAACGGTGAAATAGATTAAAGTTAGTAAATGACAACCGGTGAAGATAACCGGAGTTAGTGAGGATAAGGACCCATGTTAGGTTCATAAAAAAATGAACGTAACACTTCTTATCTACGTCCCAGAAGTAGTCGCAAAGTCATTATTACCAATTGGGCAGTTATAAGAGGAAGTCCAAGAAGCGCGAAACAAAGACAATAAAAAATACAGGCCAGACTTTTCACAGAAGTACAACCACATGAAAACTAATACAGATGCCTTTAATCATCTTTTAATTTCTTCTGATCCTATGATTACAAAAAAGTTAAGAGGTTTCCGAAAGAAGTTTTCGAGATGCTATTACCAGAAAAACGGCAAACTGAGAATCACCGTCAATTACAAGCCAATCCTCAACCTCATAATCATCATCGACGAATATCCTATTCCAAAGGTCGAGCACTTGTTCAACAAATTACGAGGCGCCACCTTATTCTGCCACCTGGACATCACTGACGCATACATCCTCCTGCAGGTAGACGAAGAGTTCAGCCACGCTTTGACGCCTAACACCTCAATTCATGGGTTCATTCGACCAACACGGGCTGTGTATGGAGCAGCGAACATCTCCGCTATTTGGCAGCAGCACATGGACACCGTCGTCCTGGATCTACCCAGTGAGTCACCTTCTTTGATGATATCATCGGTTTGACAATCTTCTGCAGGCATTGACATCGACACTCAAGGGCTTGAGGATACACGGATTGAAACTCAACCGTGCAAAATGTTCTTTTGCTGAACCCGTCCTGGAAGCCCTGGGCCACAAAGTCGACGCAAGCAAAGTATACAAATTGGACGCCCACATCCGGGCCGTACGAGATGCACCAAAACCAACAACACCCGAAGAGTTACAGCTGTTCTTAGGTAAGGCAACCTATTACAGCTTCTTCATCCCCGACCTATCGACGAGAGACCGTCCTCTTTGGGACATAGTGCTCAAGGACACCTTTGCATGGACACCAGCTGAAACACAGGCTTTTTGGGACATCAAAGAAGCCTTAATTTTGCTGTGCGACCCATCACTTCCACTGCTGTTATCGACGGACGCCAGCAATAATGGACTGGGCGCCGTATTATCACATCGATTCAGCAACGGCCAGGAGCGCCCGATTGTTTACACCAGTCGCACCATGTCAGCCACGGAGCAGAGATACCTCCACATCGACAAAAAAGCACTTGGCATCATTTGGGCTGTCCAAAAGTTTTTCAATTTTGCATTAGTCGCATGGCCAACTACGCGGACTATATGACTAACTTTAACTACGACGTGATCGTCAAAACATCGTAAGCAAATGCCAATGCCGACTACTGTTCCAGAGCAGCGCTGCAGTCCACAGTCAACCAAATCGGCAAGTTCTTCTCTTCACAAAGGAAGGAGGAAACAGTGGATGTCGATGACTTTGACAAATTTGTCGTACATCAGACTGTGCAGCTACTTGTCCGAGCAGAAACCATCGCACGAGAAACGTGGAAAGATGCTCATTTGGGACAAATAGTGCAACTTCTGGAAATGAGGGAGAATCTTGCGCGACATCACTACAAGGGTTTGGAATCTCGTTACACGCTGGCAGCAAACTGTTTGATGTTTGAACACAGAGTTGCTGTACCACCGGCATTGAAGGAAGCAGTCCTTAAGGATCTACATACAGCACACTCGGGGATCATGAAGATGAAAGGCATAGCACGCTCCTTCATCTTTTGGCTAGGAATTGATGCTGATATCGAGCAAATTGCCAGATCGTGTAACAACTGTGCAACGCATGCACACACCCTACCAACGTTTCGAGAACGTCATAGAAGTACCCGAAGGCACCGTGTGAACGAATTCACGTTGACTACGCAGGCCCGGTCGAAGATACGATGCTCGTGATCATCGTAGATGCCTACAGCAAATGGCTGGAAGTCTAAACGACGACATCGACAACAGCCGCTACAACAATCGCATTGATGGACGAGGTATGCGCCGCCTATGGTGTTCCTGTCACTATTGTCTCTGACAGTGGCATTAAGTTCACCTCCGAGGACTTCAAGAACTTCCTGCGGTACAGTGGTGTGTAGTACCACAAGTTATCTGCACCATACCATCCTTCCACCAATGGCCAAGCTAAGAGATATGTACAGGCCGTGAAGGACGCCCTATGCGCCATGAACTCAACCAAAGGGTCCCTACAACACGACTTAAACGACAGGCCTTTCCCCAGCTCGATTGTTTCTGGAACGTGACTTACGCACACGAATGGATTTGGTCTGACCAGATGATACCCGCGTAATAGAGACCCAGAAACAACAGTCGAAATGGACTGAACATACCGGTCACTTCAACCAGTACAGTCAGTCTATGTCCTGTCCGGCAATCCAAGAATGAACAAATAGATCTTAGGTACCATCGTCACCCATCTGGGAGATCTCCATTACGAGATCCAGTGCTCAGACAAAAAGGTAAAACGCCACATCGACCAAATTAGATCTTCTTCAGGAAATGAGAACACCACCTAATCGAGAGCGGACCCAGAACAGCCGGATATTCTACAACCACCAAGGCGGGTCCGTTTCCATGAAACGATCCCCACCCCGAGAGCGCCAGCTGCCACACGAGCAACCCTAGCTGCACCAGCTACACCATCGACGCCAAGGGCTCCAAGGCAGCAGAGAGAGCCAGCGCCATGCGGACTATATACACCGCAACATCCACGCAGATCCAGCCGAACCAGGGTTCCACCGTTAAGATTTTCACTCAATTAAATTTACACACACATACTGTAATTTAAAAGAGGGAGGAAATGGTGTATATTTAAATGAAATGTTGTATATTTCAATTGTGCCGCTAGAATTATATTAATAACTGTTGCCCTCAACAGTTGGTAACACAAGAACACCCTAACTACAACACACCCTCCGCAACAAAGGTTACGCTTGCCCTTCTCTCGCCGACAGCCGAGCCGTCGCGTGCACACATATGTCTCTCCGGTCTGCATGCATGTTTTGTAAAACTTGAAATAAATTGTTGTTCATCAATAATCGTTTTGTTTTTTATCTACCTACAATACAAAAAATAATAAATTCTTTTCAACTCTATCTACTAAATATTTACAATAATTTCCATAGTCATTATCTCGTTTCATCCTGTTATTATACCTTTCTCTTATTTGCTGCCCAATTTTATTGTGCGGGTCAACAGTTACATACATTTATCTTTTTAAACACTATGTCGTTAATACTTGTACAAAAATATGTTCCTTGGTTTTTTAGTGCTACATTGACAAAATTTAATAAATTTCCATTGGAAATAGCTTCACTTATTTTATTTTCTCTGTATTCATCATCGGCTAATCTGTAAAACAAAATTTTGATGGTCAAATATTGCTCAATCAGTCATTGAACAATAAATAAGAGTTTCTTTGGTGCGACATATTATCCAATACTGGCAGTATAAAGTAGTATAACCTCAAAAACAGACAAATTAGAAACCTTATAGGTATTACTTCTTCTGCTGGACTTACTTTAGTCTTTCTTTTTTTCTACTCCAAAAAGCTTCATTATGAAAATTTTTATTTTTTGTATCGAAAACCCTACAAATTAATGCAAGATTTGTTCCATTTTCTGCTGTTACTTTAGACGAAACCATTACATCTTCAGTACCATTGTTTACCTTTTTGTAAGTCACCATGGAGGGGTAACCTTAAAAAAGCACAACTACTTTAGCAATTTTTGTATATTTTAAGTGGATATTAAAATAAGTAACTATTTACCTGTTATGAATAGGGACACAAAGAAGCACCATTAAAAATAATATAAATTGTAACAATTTTTCTAATTTAAAAAAAAACTGATAGTTTTGTATGGGTAGTAATTAATAGCATAAAGTATTATTTGTATACAAATAAAAATCTCAAAGAAGCGGGTGCTTTTAATTTCTTAAAAAAAAGCATCTTATCAAAAAGAATGTTGAAAAAACAAGAAAATTCGAATAAAATTTTGGCACTAAGAAACTTATTAATTATAATAGGCTTAATAGGGATCTAAACTTCCATTTATTCCAGGAAGGCCTTTTTTTAAATTGCACAAAAAAGTGTTTTTGGGAAGCAATATAGTTGCTTTTTTTAAAATAAGAAATTGAAATTATTCAATGAATGGTATTCCCAGGTGCTATAATGGTTTACGAGAATATAGGGAGTGGGAAAACCAGAGGTCAACACAACACGACTGGTTTCGCTACAAGTCTGTTGATGCTAAAAGTTTTAGTGCGGCATTGTTTGTTGTAGTGTAATATTACGAAATTATTGTTAAAATATCAATAATGGATTATAGGTGGTGTTTTATTGTTGTGAATTATTTAAGTTTTATCATTGCTGTTAGTCAAGGTATAATTTGTTACAGTGTAATAAGAAATGAATAATTTTAATTAATATAATTTATTATTGTTTGTGGCAGCAATGAGAATTACTACCAGGACAAATTTAATACCAGAAGAAACGAAGAGGCTAAAACGAGGTGTAGATGATATACCACAGATTCATGTTGGTGAGTATTTAACATTTGATATTTCTTGGGATTATGATAACATTTGAGATATAACAATTCAAAGACACAAATTACAGGTTTGTTTTAACTTAAAGATATTAAAAACAAACTTTGGCAAAGAATATTTTTTTACTTGATTATTTTTCTTATAAATTAGGGTAAATTAGTATTATTCAGGAAATGAATGCAGGGCAAAGTTGCATTGAAAGCTGGAAACTCCAATATGTATGTCTTTATTATAATTAAGATCCCTAGTCGGCCCATTTTGCCTCCTTGCACACATGCTATAGAGTATTCCAAAAGATATAGTGCGTTTATGACTTTGACTACTTAAGTATTTCACAGCGGGTCCCTCATAAAAATCAACAAATACAAGTAGTGGCACGCGTCAGAGACGATTGGGTAAACCAAGGATCGTATTGAAATAATTTATTTTTCTAACATTTTAGTTTAAAACTATTTACGAAAGTAAAACTTATCTCAATAAGACCCTGTGTCAATGTTAGAAAAGGTCTTCACAGGTAAGCGGATTTATGACACTCTGCTGTGACGAACTTGTAAAATTTACTGCAAATTAAGTGGCAATTAAGTCATAAACGCACTATATCTTTTGGCATACTCTACCTGCGATAACTCTTAGTGTAGCCTTCACCATAAGTATAAAATATTCGATAGTGAGAGATATCTCCCCGCTTTCCTATTGACCACCCAACCGCACGCCTATGGGCACCAACTCCACTACTTGTGTCTCCGTTATCCTATCAAATGCGATTTTGCCTTTTCTTTACGATAGTGAAAATTTCAAGTCGATGGGACGTATACCGTTTCCACGCGAATAACGAAAAGTCAAACATAATGAATTCATAATCACATCATCACAACATAAATTGTTTGGAATTAAAAGAAAATTCTCAGAACTTATTTAAAACACTAATCGAAAAACCAAAAACTCCAAATGCGTAAGAGATCTCGAAATTTCCTATCTTCGAGGTTTTTTCTGCTATTTCAACGAGATTTGAAAGTGGAATCTACCAAGATTTGGGAAAACACCATGTCAAGTTTCAGCATTAATCACCTAAAACCAAAGGTATGGAAGGGAAATGAAGCCCCCTAGGTTTCAAGGATCTTTTTAGAAATATGAGAAATTGGCTAACATAATCACGTATAGGTCACTAAAGCAAATTTATTACAAAAGATTCGTCCCTGTAGCTCAAAGGGTGTCCATTGCAGGGGCGTATTTCCATCGTTTTCAGTTTTTTGCGTTTTCGACCTAGAAGATGATCTTGCAGAAAAAAAGTGCATTAGACGCAAATTTCAAGTGGTTAGGATTGGGTACGATAAGTGACATTTTTCGTTTACGGCTTTTCGTGTTTCACATAGAACCGCCCGTGTCTAACGTTCTGGCGTTTTCACCAAAGTACTTGTATTTCGTCACTTTACGAAAATTTATAAACGCCAGATGGTTAGGATTCGTGGAAAAACTAGACTTTTTTATAATTTCCACTACGAGCGCATGCCCATACCTAGCTTATTGAAATTTTCACCAGAGTACCTAGATGCCTTTCTGCGTCGATGTGTAACAACGCCAGAAAGTTAGGATTCAGGTCTTCTTTTTCTGACAGTGGCTCTTGTACTATTTAGTGTTGGTACTTTGTATCACAATCAACTTGTTTTGAAATGAATTTCTGTGCTGTGCCATCACTTAGAATATTATTACAAACAGAGTTTTAATTTGCTAGCTTTATTACCGGTATAACCTTTAACTGCTAAACGACATTCAAGAGAAATTGGTTCACGCTGTGAGTTTTTTTTTTAACTGAAACTTAACTAACTCTAGTAGTTTATGAAGTGATGTAGACATACCTACGGGTAAAATAAAAAAAAAAGGCTTCATCATACAGTTGCATTTCTTGCAATACATGTTTATAACGCTCTTGGTACTGACGCTTTTGTAGAATTGGATGTACCCAGTATCTTCATGGTTTGCGTTGGTTGCGTTTTACATTACCAGTCTGGTATTGCCCCTTTAACACTAATTATTACACAAAGATATCGTAATGAAATTCTCCAACAGTTTATCGATCAGCTGGATGATATAGAATTAAAACAAGGATTCTTCCAACAGGATGGCGCTACGGTGCACACTGCACATGAAACAATTCAATTTTTAAGAGAGTTTTTTGACGAAAGATTAATAAGCAAGAATTCTATGCTTTATCACTCATTTTCATATTGTTTCTCATTTATGCTTTACTTGCGTCTTAAAGGTTAAAAAGAAGGTTCATATTCAAAACAGGAATTTTGCTTTCTGGATGGCGACTGGTTAAAAGTTCACTGGAATGAGAATATTTTTTTATCTTTTTTATTTTCAACGAACTCTGATTGGAGTCGTTACTGAATTTGCGAAATCTGCCTGTCTACCTGCATTTTCTTTTTAAATTTTGAAATTTTGACTTCAGATTTGGAGTCTACATCACGTAGTGTCTTCGTTTTTTGATATCTCTTTGGGAACATAGTCTAAACAGCCGCCGGAATTGAAAAAATCTTCAAAAAACTTTTTTTACTTTAGAATCGTATTTTACATCAAAAAGTAAGACAGACCTATACTTTTAGTTTTTTGATATCACCTCGGGAACTTGGTCAAAATGGCCGCCGAAGTTTGCAAAAAAGTAACAAAACAGAGTTCGTTATGGTTATGCTTTGCATTCCCAGATGTTTTTTTATTTATTTTCGTTCCGACTTGTCGAGGTGTTCGGGCCTCCCTGGCCTACAAGTGCATTCGGTTCTGTCGGCTCTATCGGGCCGTTTGGAACTCTCGAGCTGTTTGGGCTGTTCGGGTTTTTTGGGCCTGTCGGTCCGTACAGGTCTATCAGCCCTCTCTGGCCGTTTGGGTCTCTCAACCTGTCGGGCCGGTTGGGGCTTTCTGGCCTATCCGCTCGTTCTGATCTGTGGTCCCTTTCGGGCCGTTTATGGGAATCTCAGGCCTATCGGCCCGTTGCGGTCTGTCGGGCCATTTGAAACTCTTAGGCTTATTGGCCCGTTCTGATCTGTCAGCCCTATCTTCTCGGGTCTGTCGGGCTGCTCTGGACTCTTGCGCTTCTCGGCACGTTCGAATCTATCGAGCGTTTTGTAACTCTTGGGCCTGTCGGTTTTTTTGGCCGTTATTTCCGCACTGCACCGACCCGAGATCTTTTTTTTACTGACTCGGACGGACTATTTTCGTACTGAACCGCACTGAAAGATTCTTGTACTGACTATTTAAAGATTTTCAGCTCAAAAATAATTTTCTGTTTTCTTTGAATTATAAAAAAAGCCCTACCTTGCCCCACCTTGTACAAATCACGTACAGCTTTTACAGAAAATAAAGAAAAATATATCGAAATCTGAATTGCGCATTTTTGTGCTTTTTACAAATATTTGGGAAAATAGATGAGAATGTTTTAACGGATAAATACGAAACAAATATTTCTCTTTTAGAAATACCTGCAATATGCCTTTCCGGAGAAAGCTGTTCATCATTTTATACGAAAAGCGCCAAAAAAGTCATTCAGTTTTTTGAGCTCATTTAATTGTTTATATCTACTAAGTTCTGACGGCATTGAAGACGACGAAAGATTAACTTTTGAATGAAAGAAGAATATCGGGTGTCTTTGTTCTAATTGTATTTCAAGGCTTGATAAGGATAGCAGAAAGGAAAAGCGGTTCTTTTAACATTTAACATTTAACCTTTCACATCTTCTCGAATTGGCCAACTCAGACGCAGAATATCATTTGAAGAAAGCAAGCCAACGAACACAAAGAAGAAAATCGAAACAACTGTGATTGTCTGCTGCTTCTACTGAGGTAGGCCACGCTGCTCAGTTGAGTTAACGTTCACAGGGCTTAGAAGGGCTTCACGCATCAATTCTTTAATTATGACTGAGATAATTATGTAGTAATCAGAAATTTATTAATTGGCAGCCTGAGATTGAGATGGCAGTGCTTTACATATTATTTGACAGTTGTTAGTTTGAGGTTAACAAATGTCAGTGGCATCTAAATAAAATCTATCAACAAAGAAGCTAAATTCGCACACTGTTAACTTCAATATTTAGTAAATATACAAAAAAATTGTGTTTGACGTGGCAGTTTTTAAATCAATTGTTTTCAAACAAGAGTCAGTAGTGTAGACACACATTTATCTCATACCAATATATGCAACTTATAAGCTCTTTTGGTTAGTTTTAAAGCATTATGATTGTTGTTATGATTGTTTCATTTCAATTTTTGCTTTGTTTCAGATGACTATAATCAGAATTACAACAATAATCTTACTTGGAACGGTGAGTATCTTCTTATTTTAAATCGTGTATATGGACACAAATAATATTTTTGCAAATTAATACCAGGTTTTCATTTAGGTAGAAGATTTAGCTAAACTTCCGCTAGCATAATGAAAAACAGGTGTTAACATACAAACTAAAACTTTGCATTGAAAGTAGTTCTGCTTTGTGTTTTCCATAACCTCATTTTGACTTTGACAGATGATATCTTAATTACTTAAGGTTAAGAAATTTTGTCCATTTCAGCAGCCACAATATCAAATGAACACCCAGCATATTGACAATATTAATTTCTAAAATATTCTTAATTTTATTTTACAGACGTCAGATGGGCAGAGTGTAAGTATATTACAACCAGCAATCAATTAGCAAAGCTGTGTTCCTAAAAGCTCCCTTTCCGGATATACTCATTCGAAAACACTAAAATAAGAATAACATTTTCGTATACCTACCTACATGCCGTCTACCCGCCTGTGCGATGAAATTCAGCTCTGCTAATAAAGAATTTTTAGTACTTACTTTCATAATAATTTTCAGTTGATATTTCCAAACATCCTTTATTCAACAAGTCTGTGGATATACAACTTGATCTGAGCGATCTGAGTAAGTAAACATTAATTTTTATAGTGTGCTGTACATGATTATTCAAATTCGCTACTTAGAAATTCCAGAAACTATCAAAGATACAAGGTGTTTTAAAATGTCGCAAATTTGCTTATTTTGATGCTTGATAATATAAAATGAAATTCGATCTATTTGTTTTTCAAATAACCTCGAAAAATGAAACTTCTTGAGTTTTAAATTTGAATAACCTTGTATAATAATTACTAAATTACTTTATCAGTTGCATTATTAGTATCACTGCTTTCTTTTGTGTAATTAACTTATACTGCTAATACACACTGTGCTCAATTTAAGATGCTACAAATAGGTAGGCAACACATTTTGCATATCATGGATACCTTTGTGATTACAGAATATAGTTTCCAAGTTTTAAAAGGGATAGCTATGAAAAACAAAAACTCCAAAAATTATTAGCATGTGTTGATTGTCATTTTGACAAGAATTTATTCATATTTTGTATCACTTTTAACCTTACTTATGACATCTCGTTTCGTTTTTTGTAGTATAATCCAAACTGCGTAGTTTCTTATTCTTTATCCGAAACTTAAGATTATTATTATATGAAGAGGAATTTGTTTTATATTTTTGACACTCATATAATTTCAATTTTAGTGTTTTTTGCGTATGCTAATGTTGAGGTTTTAGATTATTTATAATTAATATAAATAATATAATCCTGTACCATATCATTAACAATCTGACACGTTTCAAATCATCTCTAATTGTAAGTAATTTATTGTTCTATCATTTACGTTATAATTACACATTGTATAATCTTTTTATAGTGTACTCCTGAAGAAGGCAATAAACATTACCGAAATATAGAGTTACTTACAATAAACGAGTCTCTCTTAAATTAATAATTACTCAGAACGAATTCCCCAAATATAAAACTAATTCATCTCCATATAATATTTATCGGTCAAATAAATACTCTTGACTATTAGTATTATTTCAGATCTTGGTGACGCTGACATGAAAAAAAATTGCAGATGATGCAATCAAAAGTGTCTTTCACCAGGAAGAAAGTAAGTAGATTATTTTTACAATAATTATACAGAGTGTATTATTTCAGGTAGGGAATATCAACGCTACTCGATTCTGCATAAAAAATTAAGCAAGAAACTCTAGTACCAATTTGTTGTTAACTCTTCGGTTGTGGAAATATTAAGAGTCGTGTATTTTTTTATAATTTGCTTATGACTGCCCAAAATTATTAAATAAAAGTAACCACTCCTAGTTTAGGTACCAGAAAACATAAATCAATCATATTTTTCTCCTGTCTATCAGCAATTTTCTTTAAAATGGCTTTTACATAATACAATTGCTTTATTTACTTGCTTGTAGAAGATATTGCAATAGAAACATTAATAATAACGAGCTGCAAAAATGTTACTAAGGTAACCACGTTAATAAACTTGCGACCTATTCTTGCTCTACTTACAATTATCATACAGCGTTGCAAGTATTAAAAATTTCAAATGACCTTTATTTCGAAAAATATGCGTTTAAGACGAACATTTTTATAATATTTTTTGCTCCATTTCTCAAGGAGAATCAAGTGGTGCTAATATTCTCCACCTGAAATAATACACCCTGTAGATCTTGTTTGTAATAGTAATTGAACTCAATAATTTCAGGACGCCATTCGAGAGTCTACCGCATGTGGCCATTTGGTATTGTTGTTCTCATTCTTAAGGCAGTCTTTTGCGTATTATATATTAGAAGACGATGCCGAAACTCAGATATTGAACATTCGTACCCAATCTCTCAAAGTAGTAACCCAACTACTGTTCCGTCGCCACCACCTCAAAACGACAAACCACCATCACCTCAAAACGACGAACCACCATCATACGAAGAAGCAACAGTAGATGGTCCACAAAATATACGACTTACCCAAAATAGTAATTAGTAAAATGTACATTGTAGGTAGAATGTAAAACAGTTAGCATATAAATATTTTTCATGTAAAATCAAAGCACAAGTCTACCAAATAATATTAATATGAATCTCGAGAACGATATTTAATAAAGTTTTTTGATATCAACACTAAAGGAGGTTATTTGACTTCAAGCATTATAATGCTAATAATTATTAGCGGAATGGTTAAGTCTATAATACGTATATTGAAAGGTTGCAATGTTTCTATTAAACTGTCAAAGTGAGTCTAGAAAGTTAGTTGTCAATGTTCAAAAGAGAAAGGTTAGGAAGTTACCTGTCAACACTGAACTCTTTTCTAGAAGTGCCTTCCACATAAGCTGCTCATTGAACGTTTATGTCCAATATAATCTACAAATATCAGCAGTTTCTGTTAATTTTTCTTACAAGGTCATGGGCGGGTACAGTATGGGGAGGAAGATGTTTGGAGAAATTAATGAATCAAAATAAGTTATCTAAGCGAAATGTACATTTACTCTACATAATTTGTGCCGTCGATATCTCTATTATTTAATTCTTGACTACAGGTATTCATTTCAATGTTTTTTTTGTTTATAATACTGGGGTTGTGTAATAAACAATGTTAATCAATTATGTATTGTTCACTGTTATTAACAACATATTGCCATTTTTCAGGCAATTTAGCTATCCCATTTTTATAAAAACTTTCATCCTTATTATCAAAATAAAATTGAATAGCGTTTTTTATATCCTCTATTGAATTAAATATTTTTCCATCTAAATAATTTTGAAGTCCTCTGAACAGATGATAATCAGAGGGTGCCAAATCCGGGGAAAATGATGGATGAGGCAAAACTTCCCATCCTAACCCCTTTAATTTTTCCTGTGTTAATTTTGCAGTATGTGACTTTGCATTATCATGTTGCAATATAACACCACGTCTATTTATTAAAGCTTGACGTTTTGATTTTAATGCATTATTTAATTTGTCTAATTGGTTAATATAAACTTGAGAAGTGATGGTTTGATTTGGTTCAAGTAACTCAAAATAGACAACACCTTTAACATCCCATCAAATGCATAACATTTTTTTTTGATGTAATGGTGTTTTAGCTGTTGGTATTGGTGTTTGCTCTTTGCTCAACCATTGTTTTTGTTTTTTAACATTGACGTACAAAACCCATTTTTCATCTCCAGTAACTATTCTGTCTAAAAATGAGCATAAATTGTGTCTTGACAATAATGATGAACAAATTGTCATACGTTGAGCAAGTTGATTGATTGTTAATTCATGGGGCAACCACACACCATGTCTATTTATTTTGCCTAACTTGTGTAAATGAATTGCAATAGCTTTATGACGACAATTAAATTTTTCAGCTAAATCCCTAGTTGTTAATCTTGGATCTTCATCAATTTGTTCAAGTAATTTTGTTTCATCAATTTCTTCAGGACGTCCAGCTCTTGGTTCATCTTGTAATGAAATATCGCCATTTCTAAATTTTTCATACTTTTTCTGACATTAACTGTGTTTGGACCGTAAACTGAACAAATTTCATTTGATGCAACAGTTGCATTTACTTTTTTACTAAAAAAAAATAAAATTAAATATCTTATATGTTGTTCAGTTGGTGACATTTTGACAAATTATTGTATTGCAAAAAATAAACAATTATCAAAGATGGCTGACACCAAAACAATTAAATTTTCAAATTGAAATTAAAAAGTTACGCCATCTATATTGCAACACATCAAATACGACTTTTTACACAACCTACTACGCTCCATACTCTCCCCTTATGTATCCTAATAACTTTGCTTGTTACACGCGCAATACGCGCGATACTCGAATCAATCAAATGATGTATTCGATGTAAATATTACTCATAAACAAATCTCACTGCAAGGCATTTCTATAAGTTAAGATTTCAATGATTGTTAATGTTTATGTTCAGGAGCAAGCTTACACGCTGCCGTCAGCAAAAAACGCCTTTATAAGTGTTTCCTTTGCTTTACGGAAATTGATGTTTGCTGCTAATCATCCAGGAAGTTTACATCGACAGCGCTGCTAATTGCTACATGCTCCTGAACACAAAAAATGCCAAACTAAAGAACAAAATGAATAGAAAACTAAAAAAATTTGTTGCTGGAGTGTTGTTTATAATTTTTGGATGAGATTTGATATTTCATAAAAAGCTCCAGGCCAAAATTTGAAACACGAAGCACAAGCAGAGTGCTGCAAAGTAAGGTCGAAAGCCTGAAAAGTTACAGCGCACGTGCAGCGAACAAGATTCTTTGTAATCGTCGATGCTAAATGCAAAAAAAAACATTAATCTACTGTCAATTTTGAGGTTAACTTTTGATAGGTATCAAATTGGGTAGGTACCTACATAAACAAAAAACCTATATAGGGTATTTCACGTTGAATCTAGATAACTCGGGGAGCTGATAGAACATCAAGAAATAAATGCACTTTGTCGTATAAACCTATGTATATTGGAAAACGCTATAGCGTTTTCGGCTGAGCGCACTTTTTGGAGGCAATTTGCACCGGTATGACGTCATGCACTCCACTAGTTTCACAGCTGACTGGCGAAAAGTGCAAGCGCAGCCGAACACGCCTTAAGTTTACGGTGCAACGAAATCTGGCGTACATAACCTCATAAATTGGTTGTTTTTATTGTTGTGTTTTCTGTTTTATTATTAAGCATACTATAAAAAAGGGAACCTTTTATATACTTAAAAATTAATGATACTCCAATTACGTTATCACTGGATGAATCAACATTTAACAATTTTGAAACTTCTTTGGCAGTTGAACTGCGATTTTTGCTTTGCACTGGAAACTTGCACTGACAACCAACCTCAGTGCGGAAAAATGCCCACCGAGAGCAAAATTTGTTGCACGCAAGTGACAGTCGAAAACGCCAGCATTGTTATAGTGCGCACTCCTACTACCAGCCGAAAACGAAAGCCCTACCCAGTTCAATGAAAGTACGCACCAGCCGAAAACGCTATTAAGTAGTTTTCAAAATACAGGGTGTTAAACTTACACGAATAATTTTTATTTCTTAAATATTTCCATGACCAGGAGAGCTATCTGCACGGAATTTTCTACACGATTATTGCTACAGAAGATATTTATTTCTACCATTCTACCATTAGTCTTCTTAGCATGGACAAAGATTTAGAGAGAGAGAGACAGTCGCACTTTAACCGTTTCCGAGATACAGGACGTTAATGTTTTATTTAAAACTGCGTATTTTTGTAAAAGTTCAAGGGCAATGTAAAATATCAAATAAGAATTTTCTACTAACATTGCTGTTACTCTAAGGTGTTAACTTTTTTGTGGTTCTGTGTTTAATATTCATACAAGAGGTGGAGCTATAAGGGAAGGGTTAATTCATTACACTAAAGAATTGTTACGCCACTGAAACGTCAAACATTTTTTCCTATTTTCGGAATAAACAATCGATTTTGCGAAAAAAGTTAATGTTGCTTTTTTACCGCAGAATCATCTTCTAGTAAAATTGAATTTTTCAAAACCTCTCAAATTTGAAGGCCCATGGTAAGGTCATGTCGTTTCAGTAACAGTGTAATTATTCGCATCGCATTCTTCAACATAAATTAAAAATTCCTTCTGATATAACTTTTTTCCCTAAAGTGCACCGTTTCCGAGCAAGAAGATGTCAAAGTCTTGCAAGAATTTTTAATTGTTTTTAATTAAACTTTAACACTCCGTATCTTGGAAATGGTGCACTTTAAAGAAAAAAGCTGTACGGCAAAGTAGGTTTAATTTCTGTCTCGGAATATGATGAATTCTACGTAAAATTGTGTTTTGTTTTTGCAATTATTACACAATGAATGCAATTTATTTGATAAAAGTCCAGGATGCTGTGGCACACTGCAATGAAAAATGGTTTTCACTTCTTAACTTGGTCAAGCAAAAGTCTAACATGTCAAACATTATATCACTGAAAAGCATTTAAAGCGCCCTATTCAGTAATATGAAAATTAGTAGGCGTTCCATTAAAAAAAGAAACACTTTTTCATTCGGTAACGTAGCGCCAGAAAGAAGAACTTTGACAAAAACTGCACCTCTATCAGAAGCTGCAAAAAATAAAAAGGATATTAAAAAATATGTCACATATAAGACATAGAAGGCTCATCATAGGATAAGTCACAAGATAGCAAAATAATCCAAAACACTAACAAACAAAAGTACAAAAATTCTAGATTCTTTGAATCTAATCTTAGTAAGGTTTTTGTGTTTCTACGCCTTATTACTGGGAGATTATGCATCTACAGAAAAATAGAAGAGAATTATGCCGTTTGCTGATACTAAACTCGGATGCCATCTGGAATCTTCTGATGTGTAGACGATATTAAAGTTTTAGAATTCTGAAGAGGTCAGCAGGGGAAAAAGAGAAACAAAATTCAAAAACAGGTAATTTTATGTTAACCTAAAGGAAGTTACCTTTGTTTTATAAACATCCTAAATGAAAAAAAGTTTTGAGGTTTGCCAAACTGAACCCAAAAGAATTAAATTTTCTTGGAGCTCATGGAGCACATTCTGAGTCTATGCTCAGTACAAAAACTAAACAAATACTTAATCAATCTGAATTTCCTCGAGGAAATTTTGAAAGTGATGCTAGGTGGCACCTTTTTTGCCACATCACGTGGAAAAGTGTCTTGGAACTGGAGGTGCCACTAAAAAATTAACATTAAAAGCTAGTGTTCAACCAAGACAGGATTCAATCACAACCCTCAAAAAGTTGTTTGCTGATGTTAATTTTGAGTTCTATTTCTGATAACCACCATAAAGCTAAACGTGAGTTTTTGCGATTTTTTAAATCTAATTCTTGATTAACTCTTAATTCAGCTTCTATAAACTGGCCCTAAATGTTTAACAATTCTTCTTTGAAAGTGAAGGAGATGCATTGTCTAACCTCGATTGTATATGTAATTTTTTTAATATTGAGAGATGTAATACACAGTTTCTTTTCTAATAGCATCTGGATGTAGATATTGTAGATATCTCGATATTTTGCAAGCTTATAGAAGAAATATCAAAGAATGTGTACATATTTTTTTTAGAATTTTGGAACATCGGGTTAATGTTGAAAATTAATTTTGTAAAATAAAATGTCCTGGAAATTGCAGCAAGTAAACATGAATTTCACTTTTGTGTTTGCAAGCCCCTGTTGTAAATAAATCGAATGAAAACAGTGCACGTGTTGCGCCTAATTTATGGAAATGCTTAATGCATGTAAACGGCAAATTTTTGCCTGTTTTACAAAATAAGATTACGTGAATTTAATTTAATAGATGTAGCTGCATATTTCATGAAATACGCAAACTAATGATGTGATATGTACCAAAAAATAAAAGAGTACACGACGAGATTTATTAGGATTAAAAAGAAAATACTGTGACGTAAACCTTGCGTTACTGTTTATATAATTTTTTTTGTACAATAAAAAAAAACTTCTAGGAACTCTTAGTCCTAGGCCAGCTGAGCTCATGTGGGTAAACTTGGGAGCGGGACGGCAAAGATTATACTCACAATAAAACAATAGGTTGTAATTAACCCTCAACGTATATTGAGATTTAATAAACATTAACTTTTATTAACAACAGAATTCTGTGTACCCACAAGTGAAAAGTTTCATACAAAATTGTTATTTAGAATTGAAAGCTAAAATTGACAATTCTACTAGAACCAAAAGTTAAAAGATTCTATTATTTAAAACATTACTTCTAAATCTGAACCAATTAGTAATAGAAAATTTTATCTTAATAACTTTTTAATAACAGAAAAAATTAAGCATAAAGATCTCCACTTTCAGAAATTAATTGAATTTTAAATATTAGTTAATAAAGACAAAAATTCTAAGTGAATAAACAAATTATAAAGCATTTAAATTAAAGAAAGAATTGTAAATGGACAAAAATAAATCCAAGGTAACAAGATAACAATTTACACAAAAGTTATCGTAAAGTACACCCGGCAGCTAATCTCAAGCTGTTCGAGCGCTGTGAAAAATCAAATCACAGAATAAATGCCAATAAAAATTTCCTATTTAAAAAAAAAACAATTTATACTAATCTGAAATTACAAGCATTAATTTATAAAAGAACAGAATTAAAATTATCCCGGAGTACAATTAAATTCAAGTCAAATGTAAAACAATGATAGCAAGATTCGGATAATCATTAAAGTTTATCAATTCTTACCACTGTATTGAAGGAAGCAGCTTTCGATCGAAATTGCTTGCTGAAAGAAAATAAGCCTAGGAAACAACGTTCATTAAAATCTTCAATTTAAATCCGAATAGTTCACAATTCTTGAAAATTAGGTTGTTTAAGAAAAAAATTTAAGTTACAGGCAAAACAAAAATCAGAATAAAAATTGGTTTTAATAAATGGTTATAATCCTTATTAACAAGAAGAGGTCACTCTAAATTTTAAGCAAAGATTAAATGAACAAACAAATTTAATTAAACTGAATTAATATAAACAAATTTACAAAAAAAAAGTACAGGATGGAACCTGAAATTTCTTAAAAAAATCGGGTTTTCGCAAAGGATTAACATATACGTTTCTGGGATTTCCGGTGAAATGGCTAGTCCACACTCTCCAGAATTAGATGTTAGCATGGGAATCCAGCATCCCTTGTGGCAGCAATTCGAGGTCGACAATCAGACTGTCTTTGCAATTACTTCTATTTTTGGTGAACTCACGGAATCATTAGAGCTTCCATGGATTTCAACGAAGAAATCTTTCTGAGATTTGTTCACCACCAGATTAATACGTTGTGGGGAGTCTAATAAAAAAAACAACTGGACACAAGGAACAACTATTAGTTATGAAGACACAAGGGGTGCGAGAAAAGAAGTTAACTTACCCCTTTTTAAAAGGGTTTTCCTGATTTCTCCAACGTGGAAATCGCTCCAGCGAGAGAAAGAGGTGCGAGAAGAACTTGCACTGCTCACGACTCTATTCTTTCTGTCCGCCGACTTGCCGCGTTCCCCCCAGAATTCGAAAGAGTTTACCGGTCCGTACATTATCCCACTACCCATGGAAGAAATGCACTAATTGTATCGCAAAATAATGCAAGAATGGGGTATAGATAAACAACCTTAATAATTGGAATAATGTTACAAAACAGGAAAAAATAAGTTGTAAAAGGAATTTTTATATATACGCGGTGTCTCACAAGGAATGTTGATGATATACCGCGAGGTTTACAATGTGACGGGATGATAACGACAAAAGACCGTTACAATACATAAACTTGAAAAACAAAGTACATAAAGTTTATAAAGATCACAGACTTAAAAGAACAACTTGAAAACTGAAAGAAAAACGTAAACTTTAAAATAGGAGTAAATAAATGTGTAACGTTGTAACTAGATATATTTGATTTATTTGTGATTATTGCATGATTTACCAGCAAGACATGCTGAATTGCACAAATACTTATTTTTAACACATTTGCATTTTTTTGTATTGCATTTGTGTACAATTGCACCTTATAGCCTTGTCCAGTACCTACCGAATCCATTCGAACGAGAGTTCTTATATTAGATTCAATGTTAGGCATGTTATCTACTTGAATTTTGTTGAATCTGGTTGATTGTAAACAATTTCTTTTTATCTACGTACTAATAAGCCTATGCTTCTTTTAGAATTACTCTAATAGGATTTGGTGGATCTCCTCTTCCCTTGTCGAAGGCATATAGTTAAAGAATAATGAAGAAGAAATGCCAAGAATTATTCTTTACCTATTAATACATTATCACCAATCGTTAATTATCCCATTGTTTTGTTGGTCTTTTCCATCATTTTATTTGCTTGTCTTAATAAATTAAAATAAGCGGTTTTTCTTAGCTTTAGAGCCGGACCAAGGTCGGACAATCTTTCTCGTGTTTATTATTTGTACCATTATGATCAGCTAGATACCTTTATCTGGATGTTCTGCATCATCAACAGGTACATTTTCTTTATCAATATGACCAGATAAATCGTTTTTAACTAGCTCATTAATGCCTATACTAAATAAAACGCAAATAAATAAACTAACCCAAAATAAATAACAAAATTTATTTATTACTTTCTGACACGCTTTCATCTACCATAAGTGTTTGTGGTAGAGAATCTAAACATGAAATAGGATTTTCATGAACATAAGAAATTCAAAATTGTATAATGAGTCACCAACTAAGGATTCGTTTGCAATACCGTCTGTCCGCAGAAATCTTTTCATGTCTTTCTCTAATATTCCATTAGAGATCGCTTCCAAAAATTTTTCTGGCACTTTAGAGCGTAATCCAAGCTTTGGAATTTGCCCAAACATAGCTTTATATGGCTACATTTTTAAGGCTTCGTGATGTCTCGTGTTTATTGCACACTGAACATATTTTAAGCCTGTAGACCACGATGCAATTAATGAATCTTTTACAACTGGCATTATTTCTTTCCACACAGTTTTGGCTTTGAAGATGTCTAGGTCTGCCATTTACAAGGACCAAGTCTTGTCAAAGAACTGCTAATTTTTTTTATGATATTTGCAGTAAATTCTCTGCCATTATCAGGTTGTAATACATGAGGTGCCCCAAAATCAAAAAAGATGTTGAATAACTCTTTTGCCACTCCATCTGCTCGTTTAGAAGTCAACGGTCGCAATAAACTGAATTTCGTTAAATGTTCTTTATAATGCAGTATATACCTAATTATTTGAACAGTCAGGTAAAGTTTGAAAATCAATTAAATTCATCTGTGCTCTTTGGTTTAAATCCTGGGTAATTATTGGACGAACTACAATAACAACTTGTGTAATTTTCTTACTTTTCTCTGTACAACGTTTCCACTGCTCTATATATCTTTTTATCATAGACATCGGAATATTTGCATAATGTTCTGCCACTTTTTAAACGTGCAAATTTTGAATAACGTTAATTGCGTGATTCTTAGTTGTCATAATCCTGTCATAATCCTAGATTTGTTAAATTAAACGAACTTTTGATGCGATAAAATTGACGATTTTTATTAATATTGGTTTGTTTCTCATTTATTGCTTTTAAAATCTGTACTACTTCATTTTCATAATCTTCAGTCCACAACATAGTTTTCAATTATTATCTATTATTGCTATTTCAACCATATTATATATATATATTTAAAACAAAACGAAACAAAATACACTATCAACGTTTATCTCAGCGCACTAAAACATGACCAAAAAACAAACATAACCTTTAATTCTAGGTTATGCTCAATACGCGTAAAACGCAAAGAATTGCTTGCTGAATTCGTGTAATAAGCAATATTTGGTATATTTTTACGGAATAAGCAAGGACATTGCAAATGTATGGAAATTTTGACTCTTTTTTGTAATTATCCCTTACCTCTTATTTTATTTTAGAAAAACTTTAAAAAAGTTTCAGTAAAATCTAATACATGGAAGTCAATCTTCTCCAAAAATTATGCGATTTGAGGTGGAATGATTCTATAGTAAATAGTTTAGTAGAAGTAGTGTTTTATCTGTTTATGACTAATATAAAATGTTTATCATTGTTTTTGTTTTTACAATTAATGGTAAAATCACATTACCTATCGAATTGTCACCTCTTGCAGAAAACTAAATAATAAAATAATAATTCTTTCTATAATATTGTTTAAAAATTCTGCCCTATACTGTATAATATATAAACATTGTTTTATTCCGATAAACTTTGATTAATTGGTTGACCTGAATTCACATTAATTTCAGAGAAATAAATAAAATTAGGAAGTTCAAAAATGTACATCACAAGAATCGTAACGGAAAATCCAAGCCTATTGTACTTATTAGGTGACTCACTCGAAAACATTGCGGCTACAGTTTGCGGTAATCACCATAATCACTGTCGTCGGCAGAATCTTATTTGCGTTCGTTTGTTATTTTATTACGGAGCACTTGATTATTGTCTACACTCTTTAGTGATTTCCTAACAATGAAGTATCTGTGGTGTTTTGTGATTTTAACTTATTCAAGTTTAGTTTTATCTAATAACAATAAAGGTATGTAATGCATAAAGTATTTATCTATTAAAAATTGTAAAGTAATAAAAGAAACTAGAAAGAGGAAATAATGTATTATCTTCAAAGGTCATGTGGGTTAGCAAATAGGATTTAAAACGGTTTCAATGTTTTTCAATATTTTAAACGAGTTTAAAATTACATATTTCTGCTTTATTGCTTTTTATTTAATTGAATACTACAAGTTTTAAAATTAAAAATTTGTTTAGGTAAGAAAACGACTTCTTCTTCGCAACCAGAACCCAACATTATAGAAATCGATCTCGCTGCTCAAAATACACTCAAAGAAGTTGCCATATCTTCTTCAGACAATCCCACAAGCAGTAGAATTTCTGATGCGATACCCTCTAAAAAATTCTGTGGATTGCAGCATACCGATGATCGAATATACACGGAAACCGATACCGCACTTGATGAATTTCCATGGCTCGTAGATATTGTACATCAAGATAATATTAGTATATGCCCCGGAGTTTTAATTTCGAACCAATTTGTTTTAACCGGATATGGATGTGGTCTCTTCAGGTAATAATTCTAAATAATATGCTCTTAATCAACTGTATTACAATATTGTTTTATAATTTTCAGTTATAAAGTACGTTTAGGCTTGTATCATACCAAACAGGATATTACTTGTGTCGTTGAGTCCAATATAGAAGAATGCTCTGATCCTGTCGTTGAAGTTAATGTTGAAAAAGAGATGTATACCAATGCAAAAGGAGAAATTGCATTGTTGAAACTGGTTGAAGGCATATCTTATTCAGGTATTTCCTGAGAAAATCACGATAACGCTACTTATATATTTTATTAACACTAGTATCATTCTTTTAGAATACATTAGACCAGTTTGTCTTCCAACAGAAGAATCTATCAGACCAACCTATGGTAGTGAAGTGGTAGCTTCTGGATGGGGTAAAAATGTTGAAGGTGGGCAAATCTTCTTATTAGTACATCAAGTCTTCTTGTATTTATTTTGTTTTTCTTTTAGACGCAAAAGGATCTTCAAAGAAGAGACTATTATTTAAATTACAAACTCCTCAAGAATGTAAAACTTTAGATCGTAGCACTCAAATAATATCAAACAGCGATGAGTTCTGTTTTATAAGTGAAGAAGATAGAAATGATATTGGATGTATTGATGACTATGGTGGTCCTATTATGTATACTCATAGGCATCAGTGGTATGTCGAAGGAATCCTTGTCGGACCATATAATAGAAATATGACTTATGGTTATTGTTCTGAAAGTGTAAAACCAATTTATGGAAAAAAGATTACGACTGAAATATTGAACTGGATCATTAGGACTGTTAGTTCTCAAAGTTTAGTTTAGTTTTGTATTATTTTATTTTTATAATTTTGATGTAAATAGTAGGTTTTTTATTAAAAATATTAAATGTTAGTTTGGCTTTGTTATTCTTCTTTGTTATTTAAGATCGCGTAGGAATGTCAAAGAAATTTCAAATCAAAAACCAAAGACAGACCTTGAGACCTAAAAAAATGGAACCGATATCGACAGTAACATTTGATTTTTTAGATATTGCTCAAAAGCCTAAAAACCACGGCAATATGTATACAGTGTGTTAACTTGCCAGGGTAATATACTACAAGGTATTGAAAAATAATGTTCAAAACTTTAAGGGCTTATAGTACTAATCAAAATAAGTAAAAAAAGTTCCGATAAACATGAAACGCACCGTTTTCGAAATACAGGATGTCGAAGCTTCATTTAAAATTTCTTGTTTTTTCAATATTTCAAAAACAAGAAGAGATATCGAAAATTCTGTATGTCTTTAGGTGCCTGCTATTTTAAGTAGTTTTGTATTTGATTTCTTTATCAGAGGCGGTGAATTGTAGGAGGAAGGGGGACTGACTCTCTACCCTAAAGAAGATTGTTACCATAGTGAAAAGCTAAGAAATGTCTCTGTTTTGGAAATTAACAATCGATTTAACAAAAAAAGTTGCTCTTGCAGTTCTCAGTAGAATGCGTCATCTTCGAGTAAAATTAAAATTTTCAGAACCTCTCCACAGGTAGAACTTGTTATCGACAAAATTTGACAAAAACACTATTTCTGAGTCTACAGATATGATGAAGCATCAAGACTGGAAGATGTTGACCACAGCTCCATACTTTATTCAAAACTCTTTTGCCGAATTTGGTCGTTAACAAAATCTTATTTACCTAAATATAGAAACATTGTTATCAGACCTAACCGTTTGTATTTAGCAAATAGTCTAAGCAATATACGATACATACTGTATTAATCTGCATATAAATGTTCACTTCTTTAGAAAGAAAATTGAAAAAATATTTGTCACTAAACTCTAACTGGTTGGAACTTATAACAAAACTATGACGAAGGTGCAATTTAAATATTTGGGAAGACCTAGCGGGGGAAGCAAGGACACTTGCAAACTTTTGGGAAAGTACTCCTCCTATGTGATCTGAACACATGCCAAAATTGAGTTTTTCTGTAATTAGTTGCTAGACAAATTCTATCGTATGGATAGACTATAACGCTGATTCGTGATTCCACGAAACTCAAGGTTTCCAAGTATGGTGTTTGTCTCTACAACAAATCATCGTATAAAAACAAGTGTGAACGCATCTTGCTACCAATTTCATACTCTTTTAATTTCACCCAGTGAAAAATTTACGTAAAATCAACGGTTTTCGAGATATAAGCAAAAAACTCCGGAGAGACCCTCGTTTTTGGCCATTTTCTCAAGATGGCAATTTTAGCTCACTTAAAACTGGTTGCGGGCATCTCCCGGCGGCCTTTTCCTGCATGGTCTTTTCTCGGCACGAAATCTTCCCGGCATGAACTTCTCCCGGCACGGGTATCTTTCGGCACGAAAGTATCCCGGCACGGATCTCTCCCGACAAGTATATATACCGGCGTAGACTTTTCCAGGCACGAATATTTCCCGGCATAGACGTAAAATTGGGGTTTCAATTATGCTCAGTCTACAATATCATGTAGTAACATAATATTGAGCTTGGGCGGGATATCTTGATACTGAACCAAACGAGAGGATTTCTGCACGGACTTGGACAAGTCGTTGACGTATTGAGCCAAAGACGAGAGTTTTCTTACAGATCTGGGTAGGGTATTTTTGTACTAAACCAAAGTAGAGGATTCTCGTACGGACTCAGGCGAGCTGTTCCCATACTGAGTCGAAACTGAGAATTTCCTTACTGGCCCAGGCGGATTGTTTTCTTACTGAACTAAAACAGAAAGTTTCTGTACGGTCTCATATGACCTATATTCTTATACTGAGCTAAAGTGTAGGGTTTTCTTACTGGCCCGGACGAAATATTTTTGTACTAAACCGAAGCAGAAGATTGCCGTGTAAACTGGGACTTGATAGTCTTATGCTGAGCTGAAGTCAAGGACTTTCCTACTGTTTCGGGTGTGATATTTCCCAGCTGAACTAAGGCAGAAAGTTTTCCTACGAACTCGAACAGAGTATTCTTATACTGATAGCCGAAACCAAGACTTTTTTTATTGGCTCGGGGGGGGGGGGGGGGGGAGGATATATTCATACCAAAAGGAAATAGAAAAATCTTCTACGGAAAGACCATCTATAAATAAAAAGTTAAAGGTATTAAAGAAATAGATTTTGAGATTAAGTTTCTAGGAGCTCAAAAGGCGTTTTTGGGCATATAAACATTTTATCTTAAAATAAATCTTGAGGAATTGTCCGTTTAATATGTAAAAAGGAGCTTCTAAGCTGTTGGAGCTAGAACCACTACTCAAATGCAATGTAAATGGATACACATACAAGAGAATGGTCTATATTATTTCGACTCAAAACCAAGACATAGTGGAGGGGATCCTCCTTGAGGTTTAAAACAAACACGTAGGGTCTTATTGAGAGTCCCAGACCATCATGGAACACTTAATTTAGACTCCCAAGACAGATATGGAAGAATCTTTCTTTAACTTCCAAAAGGAGAAACCAAAACAAGAACCAGTACAGAGTAAAACAGGACGGCATACTTAAAAACCAGTATTATCTGGGAAAAGCTATTACTTGGTGATTTTGTATCTTATTCTATATCGTTACTAGTTTGTTAAGTTGCATTTAAGCCATATTTTATAACATAATCGAAAATTAGGGAAAAGCTGTAATGGATTTCTTATAAAATTATAAATAACGCGTTTTTGGTTATTAAGAGCATAGAGTTTTTAACATGAGAGGAATTTGTTATGATCAAAGAACGCTTAGGTTTACTATCTCATTTAAACGTGCGAATGATGTACACTGGGGGTAGTATCTGTCTCTTTTCTATTCATGACAATCTACGTTTTTCATTCTATATTAATCTCTAGGTTATTTTAATTTATTAATAACTACAATATTTCAATTAATAAAGATAGAAAACGTTGATAAGAAAGAGTCAGATCGTTGTACCACTAAGGTATATGTCGCCTGTAACATTTCATAAAACAAAATATTAAAAAAACTAAAAAATGACATCTCATAACCTTTTAATTTATTTTTAAGATCTCGTTTGGTTTTCAAAGATCTCGGCAACTCTGATAACTTGAGAATTTGACAAAGATAGAGAAATGATATTAAACCGGTCACAGATATCATGGTATTATCTTCAGAAGCTTAAAGGAAATACTAAAATCAAGAGTGACTTTATTGCGTCCGGTATATGGACGTAATAATGATAGAAGGACATAAATACTACATATTTATTGTAAGATCGACTGGAAAGATAATAAAAGCTTAAGAAGAAATTAATATAGAATTCCTTAAAGTTACCCCCTGACGAGTCACCACTCTGTATAAATAATAATGTCAAAATCTTTAAAAGAAAAAGTTCAAAGTGAGCATTAATTCATTAACACATCTTTATTATCTTGTTTGTAATCACTTTAATTAATTTTGTTTTTTAGTTTTTGATTTTTTCTTACAACACCAAAATCAGGAGACTCAAACTCCACCAAAGATTATTCTGCCAGAAAAAAAATTTCTAATGTATCTTTAAAATCACTTATGAGGTAACAAAATAATATAAAACTAAAGTTTGAAATCAAATTTATTGCCAACTAAACTAATGAAAAATGTTACTACAGCAGTCAAAATGGAGTCCAATGTACTTTTCAGGTATATTTAAAAAATGACTAGTTTAGAGTTTGAATTTTTGCATTTTTATATCATTCAATAGTTTTTGCAAGAAGTACATTCGACTGCAAACAAAATAAATAAACATACAAAAACCGATCTGGTATTATGACATAGGCATAGTTAAAACTGCTTGATGTCCACTTTCTGCAGTACACCTTAAAGCAGTTCTGCTATTCTTGTCCTTGCTTTCTGGTCCAGATCCTTGAGATACCAATAAAATCAAAGCTGCTTTATGTCCACTCTCTGCATCGCACATTAAAGCGGTTGTGCTGTATTTATCATCAGCCTTTAAAAGTGTTTTTGCAGACACAAGCAAGTTTACTAGAGATTTATGCGCCTTTTCTGCCGAATACATTAAAGTACTTCGAATATATTTATTCCTCATTCCTATTCCAGACTGTTTAGATACTAATAAGATCACAACAGCTTTGTGCCCGTTCTCTGCAGAACACATTAATGTAGTTCTATTACATCTATCATCAACATCTAATTCTAACTGTTTTGATATGGGTACTGATATGGTAGTTTTAGCTCCACTTTCTTCAAGACAAGTTAAGGTTGTTCTTTTAATTTGATGCTTTACTTTCATATCAACACCTTTTGTAAGTAATAAATCAGTTGTGCCTTTTTTCTTATTCCATAATGCCCAATGTAAAGCATTGATACCATCATTATCTTTTGCGTCAACATTAGCACCATTAGATATAAGTAGATTTGCTATATCTGTATATCCCTGCTGTCCAGTATATATTAAAGCTGTCTTACCATCTCTATCCTTAATTTCAGTATTTGCCCCTTTGGATAAAAGTAATTTTACGGTGTCTTTATGACCATTCCATGTAGCCCATAACAATGGATTTTTACCTTCGTTATCTTCAGCGTCAATATTTGCACCACGAGATATGAGCGAGTTAGCTATACTCCTGTAGCCTTTAGATGCTGCATACGTTAAAGCGGTCTTACCATCACTATCCTTTACCTCCAAATCTTGATTTTTCGTCAAAAGCGCAGTTACTGCATCTGCATGACCATTCCATGTTGCCCAAAGTAACGCGTTCATGCCATCATTATCCTTGGCACTAAGACTGGCTCCTTTTGATACAAGCAATTTTACTACTTCTGTTTTACCATCTTGCGCTGCATACATCAAAGGATTCTTTCCAGCTTTATCTTTAGTATTTTTGTTTGCCCCTTTGGATAGAAGTAAACTGATCGTATCAATATCCTCACTTAATACTGCCCAATGTATCACGCTGATTCCATCGTTGTCTTTTTTATTAATGTTTGCCCCCTTTTCTATTAAGAACTCTGCTAGATCTTTATTACCTCTTTGTGCTGCATAGATAAGAGCGCTTTTGCCGTCCTTATCTCTAGTGTCTATCTTGGCGCCTTTAGATAGAAGTTTTTCTACAGTTTTGATATTACCATCCCATGCTGCTGCTAATAATTCATTGTCCTTTTTAGTGTTCCTTTTAAATCGTGTTTCCGGTTTTAGCGCTTCTTCGATTTGTTCGTCGTCTCCGTCTAGAGGTATAGGTTCAAGTAGAGAACTTCGGGCTGACGTAAATTCGATAATGTGGAACAAAGTTAGTGTCAAGCAAATTAGTGTTTTTGTTTTGTTCATCTGAAATTAAAAAAGAGTAAAAGTAGTTTTAACTCTTATTTTTATAAATAGAGCCAAAGGTCGATAGTTATTTTCAAGAAACAAAGCAAATTTTTATTTTTTAAACTGTAAATTGTGCTCTATTTTAGTACTATTAGAAAGCTTGTTTTTTAAGGTTTTGAATTATATAGTATAGTTTATGGGTATTATTCCGATTAATTACTGTGTTTTCGGCCTATTGTACCTTTTGTACTGGTCAGTTAAAAAACAGTATGCCATGAAATATCTTTTTTTTGTGAAAACAAGAGCTGAACAAACGAAACAACAAATAAACAAGATTCTTAATGTAAAAAGAAAGAAAAAAATGTTCGTTTCCTAAGTGACATCCTTTTTGTTACATTCATGAAATTAATCAATTTTCGCGCCTATTTAATATTGTGCGGAATGAGTGCGTCCGTAAGAAAACAAAGTACTAACTGTATTTTGATCTTTAACCCGAACCGATAGCAACCATCCATAAACAATATTATTTTGATTCGAATGGCTATTTTGATTGCAATAGAAAAGTTAAAAGTCTTACCTTTGTTTCACAAAAGCTTCGCTTATATTAAATTTGTGCTCACTTATTTCACTTGCTTGTGCGGCTAACGAAATGCAATAATAAACACTGACGATACTGACAAATCTCTTTAGGATGTTACCGTACGATATACAATGGAAATTCCATTCGCAGTGCTTTGCGGATTCCCCGTTCGAAATTCTACGAAGAGTGCATGACCAAATTTTTCTTGCTTATCGGTAGTTATAATTTATGAGAAATGTACCAGTTTCTTAATTAAAAATAATAATTGATAAAAAATGTGGCTTTTCTTGATGTATAGTGTCATTCAAAATATTATTAAAATAACCGGTAGAAAAATTCTTGTTGTCATTATTATGTGGTATTGCAGATTGTGGAAAGTACTATCCTGTATTTATTTTAATAACAGTTTAAATACTCGTACATATTATAATTATTTCATTTTGCTTTATTATTAGAGGTATACTTATATCAATTTTTGTTAATTCGAGTAATTATATTATATAATCATACACAATGATGAATACAACAGAATTAAAAACAAAATTAAAAGACCTCTACCAGAATAAAAAGCATTATTCGCAAATAATAGATTAAGTAACTGCAGACAGCATTTTAACGAATCGGTTTCCGATTTCTTTCATAGGTTAGAAATATTAAGTACACGAGTTGTATAGGCTGTTCTACAACAAACTATAGAGACAATACTTTTACCAGGAAAAATTACAGCAATTAATAAAACTATTCTAAATAGGTTTGCTTTTTATTCTAACCTTCAAATATCTCAAATGCTACGCTCAAAAAGCTTTAAATATTTAAAAAAATATTTAAATCAGTCTTGTAAAAATTGTGGTCGTAAGAATCACGAAACTTCTCAATGTAGATCGAAATCGCAGCAAAACGAATCTGTAAATTTAGTAATTGAAAATTTAAGATCTAATTAAAATTCCCCTTTCGGTAACCTGCACGTAAGTTTCAGTCAAAATTCGAACTCTCGTAGTAAATTTTGTAGATACTGTAAAAAAAGGGCCATTTAATCGAGAAATGTCGGAAACAACAATTTAACAATCAAAGACGGGAGCAAAATAATTCGAATACTAATAAGGAACAGGTCCCTTTATGTATTTATTTCCTCTGTAGTTGAGTACTTTGTACGACCAAGTTTTTTTCCAAAGCCAAGCCTATCAGTTTTGTATCATTTTCGTTAGTTACATCGTGTTTGCTGTTTCTTCCTGCTACGACTCGATATACATCTCTTCTTTTCCTACTTTAGCATTAAAATCTCCCATTGCTGTTTTAATGTCTCTTATAGGTAATTTGTCATACTCTTTTGCCAACTCCTCGAAATATGCGTGTTTTTCTTCCTCTTTCTTCTCCTCCGATGGGGCATGAACGTTTATGATACTGGTACGTCGTTTGTAGCCCCTCACTTTTATGCTATACATTCTCTCCGAAATTGGATTGAAGTCAATGACTTCATTCTTTAACTGTTTTAGTACAATAAACCCTACACCTAGCCTTTAGTCCTTTTCTCCACTCTTAAAGAATATTGTGTCTGATCCTGAACCTGGTTATCGCCGGATGATAATACAATTAACCAGATCGACCATGCACTCATAGAGAGGAGGTCTATGAACAGCATTACCAAGGTGTGCAGTAAGAGAGGCGCAGAGTGTAACTCTGATTATTTCCTGATGAGAATAGTATATCGTCATATAGTAAAAGAAAATAAGAAAAAACCAGGCAGCAATAAAATTAAAAGAAAAAAAGGTAGAAGAGATATAAAACAAATACGAAGAGGAAATCAACAATACGTTAGAGAAATATGAAGAAAACACACAAGTAGAACAAGAATGGAACGTGATTGAAATAACAATGTAGGTAGCAAGTGAGAGAACGATCCAGAGGCAATACAAACAGAGGAAAATAAAGGATTGGTTCGATGGCAAATGCCGAGTTTCGGCGGTGATAATAACGAAAACAAATTGCAAGAGTTCAGAAAAATACGGGAGAAAGTATATGTAGAAGAAAAAAGAGGCATTACAATGAGAGTAAACTAAAAGAGGTAGAGGAAAAATTCCAAAATAAAGAAGTAAGGTCTTTTTACCAGGAGATTGAAAAGATGTGGTCACAACAGTTACCTTAAATCCAAAGAAGAAATGCTGATAAATGAACCCGACAAAATAATGACAGAATGGAAAATGCACTTTGAAGAATTACTGAATGGAGAAGATAGGGGTGAGACAGAGACCAGCAGACAATCGGAGAAAACAAACTAGGTGTAAGCGCGCCCACCGAGGAGGAAATAAAAAATAATAGAAGTTTGGGAATAAATGAGATCTATGCGGAAATGATCGAAGTAGGAGGTGATCAGTTACAGAAAAGAATCTACAAACTGATAGAACAGATATGAGCCGACGAAAAAATGCCAGAATATTGGGTCAAGGCTCGCATACATATATTGCATAAGAAGAGAGATAGATTAAAATGTATCAATTTTAGGGGCATTGCGTTACTGGACACATGGCAAGATTATTAAGGAATAGATTAAACAAACATGCGGAAAGAGTCTTGCAGGAATGCCAAGCTGGATTTAGGTCTACAACATATCAAATATGGCATTAAAAGAAATTCAGGCCACGTGCTACGAAAATAAAGTCACTATTTTCACTGTTTATAGATTTCAGTCAAGCATATGACAGATTTGACAGAGAAAAGATGTACCAAGCGATGGAGGTTGGGAGCGCGGAAAAAGCTGATCAAGTTCATAGAAATGATTTTAGTTAACTCGATATGATCGAGGAATTTCCAGTGAGAAAGGGACTAAGACAAGGTGACCCAATATTCACAACTTTGTTCAACTTGGTTCTGGAAATGGTGGTCAGGAACAGCGGACTCAAAACAGATGAAACAATCTTTAAGAATGGGCATCAGCACCATACGCAGATGACCTGATAATATTAGCTAAGACCAAAAAAAAAAGCTGAAGAGAGTGGTGAGGAGGATTGACGAAAAGGCGAAGAAGTACGGTTTAGAACAAGTAAGTGGAAACAGCAGAAATGAAAAAAGAAAACGAGCTGAGTGTCAACCTAGCAAAGAATACAAATTTGCAAGAGTGGATAAGTTCGTTTACCTGGGGGTGGTGATTGACAACGAAGGAAAGGAAAAGTACGAACTGGAGGCGAGGATAGCAAAAGAAAATAAAAAGTTAGTCAGTTTAAGGTCCTAAATGAAGTGAAGCTACGTATCCAGGAAATGAAAACTAAGGGTTTATAAAACGGTGATTAGGCCTACGCTAACGTACGCTTGTGAAGCATGGGTTTTAAATAAGAAGGAAGAGGAAATGCTAAAAAGATTGGAAAGGAAAATCCTGAGAGGTATCTTTGGTGGGAAGAAGACAGAAGAAGGCTGGAAAAGAAGAAATAATAAAGAGCTAATGTGGTTGTACAACGAATTTACCATCACAAGGTTCTCCAAATCTCAAAAAATTAGATGGTTAGGGCACGTCAATAGAATGCCAAGCGGGAGAATACCCAAACTAGTTTTTCCCAGAAGGTGAATAGGCTTAAGAGGAGAGAAAGGCCGAGAAAAAGATGGCGGGACAAAACGAAAGAAAACTTGAAGTGTATTATAGTGAAAGATTGGAAGACAAAAGTGCTAAACAAACAGGAATGGAAGAAAAGAGACTGTAGTAGCTTTAATTGGCAGCAGCTATTCTTTCTTTTACCGTCTCTGCTACGGAATTATCCTCTGTAATTAGAGCCCCCAAATACTTGAAACAGCTCGCTTTTTCAATGGTTTTCCCGCCGATATTTACAGTGACCTCTTCTTCAATTCCCCTGTTTCTAGTTATATGCATATATTTGGTTTTAGCTGTATTTACTTGAAGGCTCACATTTAGTGAATTTTGTTTCAGAGCTTCATAGACCAGCTTCAGTTCAGTTCGTGTCCTTGACGGTTGCCCAACACCTTCCGCATTCACCAGATTCTGTGACATTCTATTAAACAGCGTTCTTTCGGAATTTCCGGCCAGGCGTTTCATGACTTCTTCCAAAACTAGGTTAATTTACAGTAAAACGCATCCTGTATTTCCTCCATAGCGTCTTCTGCTGGTGCGTATACACTGCCAATGGTCACGATAAAGAACTTAAGCTTCAGCCTTAAGGTGCATAGCTTCTCATTAATCTCCCCGAAATTCAGGGCTGCTGGCTACAACACCTTGTTTAACACAAATCCCGTACCTCCTTGTCCTCCTTTCTGTAAAATACTAAGTGATACCTAAATATAAACACACCATCTCTTTTCCACCTGATCTCCTGAACTGCTGCTATGTCCACTATAGATTTGACCAATTGGTCTTTTAATTTTCTTTTAAGGTGCCTGCTCTTCCTAAAGTTCTGAATTCTTCTTCTTAATAAATAAATCCGTTGACTGACCGTGTCCGTATAGCATTTGTCCCTCCAATCCGAGGCTGTTGTTCAGTGTTCGTAACAATTTGCTCCGCCCTGAAGAACTGGACCTTGAGATCTGGACTACCTCTCCCTAGACAGACTACTTTCACCACACCTCAAGTCCCCTGTCTGACCTCGCAGCTCTTCGGCTATCTCGGCTATCCAGAAGGGACCCGGCCAGCTAATACCGCCTTTGGTTTTCTCTCGGTACTCGTGATGCTGTTGCCCACCACCAGGGATTTTTGTGAACCTCCCGGACTAGATCCTCCGTGTTCCGCTCTCTAGGGTCTTTAACACCTTCGGTTAACAGGGCCACCTCGTGTAGGATCCACGGACGGTCCTGGGTCTAGATTCATAAGTTGTGGGAGGACCAGATCCAGGTCATTCCTGTAAAAGGTGCTACCCCTCCACAGGCATTCAGAGACGGCGATATCAAGATTAAATTGTGCCAGTGCGATAACACCCAAAATATTGGCAATGTAGCTCTTGACCCAAGTGAATTTAGTCAAGAGAAGTTAGTTAACATCACAATACTCCGAAATGACGATAATTCCGACAACTTAATTCAATTCCATTACAAAATAAAAAAATATCTGAAACGCCACAACATTTTCGGGGTGACTTAGTACTCGAATTTACTCCGGATTACGGAGAACAACCTGTGAAAGGTTGGTATTCCAAAATTGATGAATTAATGGAGATTGTTGTCTAAATTAAAGGAAAAGAAAGGATTGATAACAATAAAATTATCTTAGGCAGACTGGAAAGTCAAGTTGAAAAATGCTTTTCCCAGACGTGTCGACTGTGGTATTTTAGATTTGTCATCTACATGGATACCATTCCATTCCAACATTACTCGTCGGCCACGATAGGTTTAGATCAGACCGGACCTAGCTTTTAACATTTATCGAGCCGTTAGAGTTTGTCGGGCTGTTTGGGTTTCAAGGTTCTGTTGGGCCTTTAGGGACTCTTGGCTCGTTCGGGTCTGTCGGTACTATCGGGCGGTTTGGGACTTTCAGGTTTGTTGAAGTCTGTCGGGTTTGTCGGGTTGTTCGGGTCGCTCGGGCCTATCGGCCTATTCGGGTTTATTCGGCCGTTTGAAACTCTCGGACCGTTGGGGCTTGTCGAATCTGTCGAGCTGTTTAGGTCTTTCGGGCCTGCTGTCAGTTCCAGTCTGTCGGCTCGTTTGGGACTCTCGGACCTGTCGGACTTTTCGGGTCGTTATTTTTATACCGACCACTTTCCTAACAGCGATCTTTTTCCTATTGACTTGAACGAACTATTTTCGTACTGAACCACACCGGAGGATTTTTGTCCTGACTCGGACAGCCATTACCTGATCAAACATTATTCTCATGCTAAACCAAAGCAGAGAATTTTCATACTGTACTGGTCCGAGATCTTTTTCGTACCCGCACAAACATTATTTCCATACTCAACCGAAGAGGAGGATTTTCGTACTACACCTTGGGACGGGTTTCTCGATCGGGCCTTTGCGCTGCATGGCCCAAAGCTCGGGTGTAGGTCAGGTCGGGCCCAGTTCAAAGATTTATCGGGCTTTTCCAGAGTTCAGCCTTGCCTGAAAAACAGAGAAAGTCTGAAAAAGTTATACCGAGATATAAACCCAGGAAATGGCATGAAATTAAGGAAAGTCGGAGAATTTAATGATTTTGTCTGGAATTCTTAATAACAGCAAAAATACTGACGTTACCAACAGGGCCAGACAAAACGTTAGACTTATTTTTGGAATTCGAGAAGGGACCTGCATGTTTGGTTTGAAGTCTGGAAAACAAACTTTGGTTAATGTCGCTGACATGATTTGAGTTGTCCTTGGCCGGACGATTCTTGAGGTGATTTTTGCTTAATTTTAATTTTTTAGATCTGACGTTAGAAAAAGCGACATTGAGAAAAATCATGAACCAACACATGGCTCTAAATTTTGTAAATATGGCGGAAAAGAGTCGAACGACAGCTGTAATCCACCGCTACCAGAGCTGACAATATATCCCCAGATCTGACGATTTTTAAACTTTTGATATCGTTCTGATTGTTTCTGACGACGTACTTCACTGTTATCGCAACAGTATTGCTCGTTTTTCTATTCGTTTTTTAATAGAGGTCTCAAAGATTGTGTTTTTCTAATAGTTATAAATTTATTTATATTTGAACGATTAAATCAATTACGAGGGTGGTCTGGAAAGTTTCCGACTTCAACGTGAAGATGGCAGCACTCGTAAATAAAAGCTACTGAATTTCGTTGTTCATCTGTTGACAGTTACTCACCAAAGTTTCAGCCATTTTGGACGCGCAGTTTTTATGTAACAGTCGTTTGAGTGAGTTGATGTGAGTTTTTTTTTGTGAAAATGGACAAAATAGAGTATCGAGCTGTCATTAAATATTTGTTTTTGAAAGGCAATACGCCTTCGCAAGTAAAAGATGAGTTGAATTCTGTGTATGGGGACTCTGCACCATCATTTACTACAGTGAAATTTTGGGCTGCTGAATTTAAACGTGGCCGTAAGAGCTTGGGAGACGATGAACGTTCGGGACGTCCAAAAACTGCAACTACCGACGAAAACATCGCCAAAGTTCACCAAATGGTGCTAGACGACCGCCGAATTAAAGTGAGAGAGATAGCAGAGGTTATGAACATGTCAAAAGAACGTGTTTGTCACATATTAAATCAACATTTAGGCATGAGAAAGCTGTCCGCGCGTTGGGTGCCGCGTTTGCTCACGTTAGACCACAAAACGTGTTCGAATGAATATTTCCAACGCTCTTTTGGCGCAGTTTAGGCGAAATAAATCCGAGTTTTGGCGCCGATTAATTACTGTAGATGAAACTTGGATACACCATTGTACGCCCGAAACAAAAATACAGTCCAAACAGTGGACTGCAAAGGGGGAACCGGCTCCAAAAAAAGCAGAAACTGTTTTTTCGGCTGGGAAAGTGATGGCGACTGTTTTTTGGGATAGTCATGGAGTTATTTTAATCGATTATCTTCAAAAAGGAAAAACCATTACAGGAGCATACTATGCATCATTGCTTGACAAGCTGAAGGCAGAACTTGCGAAAAAACGGCCACATTTGCAGAAAAAGAAAATCCTGTTTCACCAAGACACGAATTACGGTTTGAACTGCTTGACCATCCGCCTTACTCATCAGATCTAGCCCCAAGCGACTTCTTTTTGTTCCCTCATCTAAAAATTGTGCTCGGAGGACAAAGATTTTCGTCAAATGAAGAGGCAATCACCTTCGTGAACAATTATTTTGCAGAGAAAAATGCCGAGTACTATTTGGACGGGTTACAGAGATGGGAGCATCGCTGGGAGAAGTGTGTAGAGTTACAAGGAGACTATGTTAAAAAATAAAAAAAAATTTTTAGAAAAAATGTCTTGTATCTTTGTTAGGTCGGAAACTTTTCAGACCACCCTCGTACTTCAAAAACTGTGTAGTAAATATTGTAGCTAACTTCAATCGCTATAGAATATGAAACAACATACGATTGCGTATCGGCACATGAATATTAATAAATAGATAGAAAAATAGATACATGGAATCTTTAGAAAAATTTCATGAAAATTCTTGAAAACTCGGGAAATTTGATTTGGAATGTAGAGTGCGAACTCTGTTTTCGGACTTATGTCGGGTCAATTTAAATTCGTTTCTGTAGAGTCTGTTCTGGCTTGTCTGGCTCTTCGGGTCTTTGGGGCCTGCCAAGTTTATCTCATCATATAATTTATAAATAAAGATATTCAGTAATGATTATAAGAAATATGGGTCGATACAGAAATATATATCATTACGTAAACATTGGATTGGCCGTTCAATTAAATATCATTATTGAAAAAGCCCCAGAATAAAAACAGTAAGTAGTTTGCATCTTTTATTATTATAGTCGTAGCTCTACCGTGTTGTTGCAATCAAATCATATTTTAATCTATTATAAAATTGGCAAGAATTCACTATGCATTGGGCCAACCACGCCAACATAGGTTGACACGCGCGGTCAACTGAAATTCTAACACGTGCTACTATTATGTGCTCGCATGTGTATTTATGCTAAAATGCTTGTTTTGTTTTCATGGTAACTTTTGAGTGACAATTTTATTATGTGATACAAACTTTAAAACAATAACACTATTTTCTATTTTTACTAGCAACTCTTTTACAAGTTCAATTGTTCGCAGTGAGAAACTATAATTTCATTATTTTACACAATAGTATTTACGTAATAAACGCGGTGTTTACAAAAGGTTCAATGCAAAATACTAATTAATAAAAACAGTTCATAACAGAAATATTTTTAGTTATTGGAGGTGTACCACATATGTTAATTTGTAGAGATAAGGGTGATGAAGGTACTGGTACAAATGTAGTAATAGTTTGTAATGAACTGAAAAAACGAGCAGGTTAATGTAAGAATTCAGAACAAAATCGAATTATTCCTTTCTCTGATTATTTATTATTTTTAGTGTAGATTTAGAAATAAAGAGGTTGTTAGAGAAATACCTTCACAATTGATACAGAATAACAAAAAATTTGTTTCTGCAAAGATGCTAATAAATTGGCTGTTAAAAACGTCTATATGTAATTGTTACTCCAAATAAACAATTAGCAAGGAAAAGATGACAACGCAACCAGTTTGATGCTTCATCCAGATATTGGAAAGTTATAATTTAATTCGATCTGACACTGGTGAGTGTAAATAAATCAGGTATTAATTGACAGAAAATCTAAAAAAATTATTAAAGAATTTGTGCTGAATTTAAAAATATCTTCTCTTCCTCTTTAATAAAACCTTTAGTGTTTCGCTTGTTTCTATTATTAGTTTCTGTTTTAAACGTGGAACACGTTTTTCTAGGTTGGTTACCTCTATTATACTACTATAGTATACAACTGCTTTTTTTAATCATATTTTTTCTAATTTTAGATAATATGAATTATACTAATAGCAGTGATACACATCCAACGATGTCGTATAATTTACACCGCGATAATATTTTATATCTAACAGGTAGTACCTATCGCAATATTTAGAATAAACTGAAAACAATTTACTAATTCTTTTTTAGCTACCATTGGTAGTCTTGTGTTAATAGGAACAATATTTTATTTCTGTGCTAAGAAGATTTATCTGCAGAAGAAAACACCATCAGAAACGAATCATTTTGTTGCATTTTATTGTAATCCACATATTCCTACTGTTACTGTCTATAATCAACAGAGTTATACTATTCCTTTAAATAGACTTAATACTATAAATTATGCAGATGTTCCCCCATCTTATGATAATTCGGTTAAAGATGTACCTTATGTAAGTAATAATCGTGATATGCCTCCTTCTTATGAAGAGGCTTTGATTAATGGAAAACTCAGTTAATGTCAGACTGAAATTGTAATATACAGTTTGAATAAATTAAGTCGATACAACTAGGTAGGCAACACGCATTGCATGCTTAGTTATTCCATAAGCATCTTGGTTATCTGTAAATTTTTTAAAATTAATAAAGACTAAAGATGTTAAATATTTTTAATAGTAAAGCAAATCAAGTCAAATTAGAAAATGTAATGATAAATGAATAATGACTAATAATAATAATTATGTCTCTTAAGAGACGCATTATTGTTGAATGTTGCTTTATCAGAAAACAACACATACTTTAAAATTTTGGTTCACCATATCATTTCAATTACTTCTGATTCTTTTTCTTTATTGGTTTCTTTTTGCATATAAATTCTAGGCCCCATAAATTGTCCATGTTGCCTTAAATTTATTTTCTAAAAGCATTGTAATGATGGAGCTACATTAAATGCTCACCGCTAAATCAGGCTATTGCGATTCTCCTAAAATAAGATCTTCTCGACGTTAGAAAACATTTTAGCAATATAACACCTATAAATTGAAAGTAAATGTCTCTCATCCGTCAGAATGAGAAATATCACAGTTTAGATTGTTTTGAGTCATCTTCTATTCATGGGAATTAAAATTTATTACTTATTTTTCAATTATCAAAGTCGCTTGTAAAATGTATGCATGTGAGAAATGGGTTGCCTACCTAGTTATCTGTGTAGTATTTATACAGTGTTTAAGGGTCGTATATGGCTGTGGCAGAATGACAGTTTGAGTATTGTAAACCGGGTAGTTTATCTATTAACTCGGCTTGTAGAATCTTATTGACGCTTAATGTACTTTAAGGTTATGATTTTATGACAGTTTGACTTCACGCTGTTGCTTTTTTTTGTAAATCTGTAAAACGATTACGCTAAAACATTGTTTTAAGAAAATCTCTATTTCCTGTAAAATATTGAAATTAAATGTTCAAACTTTTTGCTTTAAGGATAAAAACGGTGATAATCTATTATACTAGAAAACTCTTCTAATTATATAAGACGTTTATGTGTAATTATGACTACTTTCAGATGCTGGAAATTTAAATGATATTTTTTGAGTAATTACGAGTGTGGGTACTCGTGAGAATTAAAGGTTTCTTGCCTTGTATTGCTTTAAGAGTACAACTATAAAAATTATTTTAAAGAATTTTTACTTATAATGTATTATTTACATTTGTTCACAATAACAGTAACATACTATATATTCATCATGATCATAAAAATAAGGTTTTTACCAAATAGGCGACTTTCAAGAATTAAATGTAATCACAATTAATTCTTGAAGAATTAATGAAACTTAAGTTTGCTAATGTGTTTGGGCGTTGACGATCAAAGCTGTGGTTTTGCAAGTAGTGCACTGATTAGAATGTTACGCAGTAGGATGTCTCTAGTACCGTTCTTTTGTTAAACGATTAAGAACTGTGGCGATACCACGCCTCCATTCTGCTATAGAAAGTTCCTCTAAGGATACCAACACCAGCACAACGGTTATTATTTACGCTACGCCCGTTTTGAAACTTGAGGTAAAGAGTAAAAGTGAAATGCAATATGAACGCAATACGTGAGCTTTAAAAAAAAAAGATCGAAATAAAAGAACTCGGATGACCTCTCCAGGATTTAGATATTTCGAAAACACAGGGTGTCTCCACTTCGAAATCCAGTTCTAAAGGACGAATCAGAAAATTTAATAGGAATGTTTATTCCAAAAAAAAGATTTGCAATGTTGTACTTAAAAGTTTTTGTACTCCCCTTTTACTCCCCTCCCCACATTGAACCGCAACGGTCTGAACTTATAGAAGTAATTATATTTAATTTCATCGAAAATCAGCAGCGATTTTTGTAAAACCTTTTAATCTTTTGTTTTTCACTAAAATTAACAAATCCTTATACTTGGAATTAAATTTTCTAATTGATTACTTTTTAATGTTTTCTTAATTTGAAACACAGCTGCAAGTTTTATTTTTTAAGCATTGCTTTAGATGTAGAGGTCTTAAATCTGGAGTTCTCTCATTTAGAATTTGCATGGCCATTTATAATTACTTTATTGCTTTGGTGATAAAAAATGTGCTTAGGAGAAAAAACAATCAGATCGCATATAAACGATCTCGAATGTAGGTCTGTGCAATGCCCTACTACCTATTTCTCAGACTAAAACAGGACGATTTAACCAAACCAAAAGTGCTCCGTTAAGGTGCTACAGAACGTCAAACATCTTAAAAATATTTCTATTTTCTTAAATAACAAAAGAGGGCTTTTAGCGATTGGAATTAAATTTGGGATGTAAATGTGTATTGAAACCAGTTACGTACCACCGGCACCGGTTGGGACCGTTTTTGTTTGCAGAATGTCATGTTTAGCCCTTCACCACGCTAACAAGGATGGTTGAAGGTTTGGCTTCGCACTTCGTTATCGTCTGTACATATTTTAAGAAACCGGAGTAGAAGTTATAGCATACGATCTGAAGATATTGGATATTGTACACATTAAGCATAGTTTTACTTATCTGATTTCGTTTTTGGAGATAAATTGCAGGATGATTCCAAAGTGACTCTCCACTAACATTCTCGATAGAGTCAAATATGATGATGACTTTGCCAACGTTCTCCATCGACCTTCTTCGGTGAGCTGAATGTCGTCACGACTTGAGTTTTGATGTGACATGGGCCACATTTAGTTGCCTCTGGTCGAACGTGCTCTCTATTGACCTCTATAAGAGGTATGCTAATCCCCTTCAGACAGCTGGGTTTGGTGAATTTTTTTGAGATATGCTGTACCTGTCAAAAAAACACAAGGCGCTCGGTTCTGCTCGCATCTTCTGAAAGTCACCCCCCTACCACACCTAACAACCAAAATCCCATCTTTGTAGACTTACCCGTCGCTGAGATACAGAATATCTGCCGGAAAAAATAAAAAATGGTCGTTGGTGCCGAGATTGTCAGAAAAGCGTTCCGTCACGACTCGCATCAATTCAAGTCTGAACTCAACCGCATCAGCGTTTTCCGAGATTCGACAGATCTGTCAAATCGAATATCCATATTTCTCAATATTTCAAGGAACAAAATAAGCAGTGTTGGGTAAGATCCTTCCTCTCAGTAACTAGTTCCAGATTTAGATACTTTTTCAAACATGGATCTAGTTCAGATACAAGATCATCTTTTCAATTATGTACCTAGATACAGATCCAAGATCTATCAAAAAGTATCTAGATCCTTCTTAGATACTTTTTATTTTTGTTCCTTGAAATGATTAAGAATATGTACCTAATTAATAATAGAGAATAGATTTGTTGTTTGTATTATTTAACAAATTTAATATCACATGCACAAAATTTACATACAACATACAAACAACAATGCGCATAAATTATCAGATTAGTAAATTAATAACAATATAGCTACATAAAAATGTAGTACACTTATGCACATTACCATAAACAGTTTAAGTTTGATTTCTTTTTAAGATTAGCAATGTCTCAAAAATATCATCACCTTATTTGTTTCTTTTTGGAGTTAAAATTTGACCTCCGGTACTAAACATGCTGTCTACAGGCGCGGACGATGGCAGTACACCAGTTTTGAAAAATTTTCTTTTATTATTGGATATTTATTTAATTGACAGTAGTTTGTATCTGTACATTCTAAATATTCCAAACATTGCGTGGCAATTGGAGATAGAGATTTCTGTGGATTTACTTATAAAAAACCAAAAAGTTCGTCTTCAGATGATTTTTCTAATTGGGAATTATTAAAAGAAGTTGAGAACTTGCTTATCTCCTACCCTTTATATACTATACTTCACAGGGTTGTTTTTGCCTGACTGAACGTATAATGCATCTTATTTTGATCTGTTCAGAAATAATCCCTTAGAAAATGCAAAACGTGACAAGATCGATTTTTGCAAGAAAAGGCACTTTTTACTTAAACGCGCCGTTGAAGCACGTAGAGAATGTTAATCCTCTGGTTTTCTTTTAATTGCTAACAAAGGTTTTGTGGACATAAAATATATATATTAGGATGAATTTATGAAAGAGTTATAAACGTAAAGAACCTTGGTCAAAGTAAGCAGTTATGCTAATCTTTTAATGGTTGATGATAAAATTTATGATTTAAGAGGATATTGTGATGTCTTTGAATGAATTCTTTTACCTATTACTGTCTTTCGTGAGTGAAGTCGAAAGAATATCCCTAACCTCCGAAAAGGATTCGAATTCAGGAAATTTTATATTTGTTTAATTACCTTTCAAAAAGCCGAAACTTTTTATACCGGCAATTACAGAGACATGCTGCACTAAGGGTACTAACATAATAGAAGCAATTTGAGAGACCGCATGACACCTAATTAACTATCTGAAAATACGAAAATGCTTGTATTTTTGTTCATTTTGTGTTTTGCTTATACTTAAACCGAGAACATTTAGAAACTACATACAAAGTGGTTGCTAGTTTATGAAATATATTTTAGTAGTGTAATACTTAATAAAAATTATCACATTTATAAATTTTGTTTTTATGATAAAATCGTTTGATAATTTTGAAGCAAAACATAGCAGAATAAAATTACTATTTTGCTTAAAAAAATTTTAATTTTTGAATGGGTAAGCTGAGGTGTTTTTTATGTCGGAAATTGAGTATTAAAAGGAAGTTTTTCAAAAGTTAAATATAATTACTTCGATTGATCTAGTATGGATCTTGGATCTAATCTAATTCATTCAATTGGTATCTAGATCAGATCAAAAGATATTCAAAACAGTACCTAAATCCAGATACAAGATCTTCCAATCGTATCTAGATCCAGGATCTAGATACTTGAATCTAGATCTTACCCAACACTGAAAATAAGATATTGGGATGGGATTTTCTACATATTTGTTAGTATAAAGTGTCTACTATTCTACATGGCTTTATGTTTGATAACCTTATGAGAGGCGGAGAATCGAGGGTGGACTAGCATCGTACACAAAAAATTGTCACGCCACTGTAAAATTAAAACAAAATTTTATTTTCAGAATTACCAATGGATTTACATAAAACAAAGTTACTCTTACGCCTTTTCCGCAGAATGCATCATTTCCAAGTAAAATTAAATTTTTGCTAAACCAAAAAGCCTATGGTAACGCCATACGTCATCTCAAAAACGGGATATAATTTATGTGTATTACATTCCTTGACAAAGATTGAGTCTTTTGCCATATACTTTTTTTTCTAATGTGCACCGTCTTCAAGATACCGGGTGTCAAGGTCTCTTACTAAACTTTTAACACCCTGTATCTCAAAGACGCTGCAATTTAAGAAAAAAAAGTTTAATGACAAAAGAGGCTGTCTTTGTCGAGGAATGCAATGCAAATAATTAGATTCTGTTTTTGAGATGACTACGACCTTGCCATAGCCCGTCGAATTTAGGTTTTAAAAAATTTAAAAAATTTAAATTTCTTAGTCGTATTCAGTGTGTTAAAGACTAAGTCGATATCATATATTAATATCATTATGTCAAAAAAGGCCATTTTCGATTCCGATTGTCTCGAGAATTGTTTGAGATATCGAAATACCGATTATGTATCTGTAATCAGGAGAAAATTCTAAATTGACTTCATATATAACATGTCCTGCAAAGTTATGGGAACATGACAACAGAGAGACAGACAGAATATACGAATTGAGATAGGAAATTTTTTAAATTTAGTCAAAAATTCGATTTTAAAACGTAAAAACAACTTTTTGTTTCTGGAAATAAAATTTCTATTTAATCTTTCAGTGGCGTAAGGGGCTAGCCCACTCCCAATTCTACGCCTCTGGTAAAGATACCAAAAGCAAAACTACGTAAGATAGTAGACATCTTAAAGTAACAAACATGTGTAAATTTTGTTACAATATCTCATTTTGTGTTTGAAATATTGAGAAAACAAAAAATTCTAAATGAAACTTTAACATCCTGTATCTCGAAAATGGTGCAGTTTAGAAAAAAAAGTTATATGGCAAAAAAGGTTTAGTCTTTGTAGAGGAATGAGGCTGCCAAGTAATTGCACTAATTTTGAAAACACCCTGTACAACGACTTTATTTTTGTCAAGTAAATTTCCTCAAATAATGATGTTTCTTCATTTAAGTCGTCTTTTTTAAAAGACTGAAAGATTCTGGAATTCGGTTAACTCCCTCTACTGATTTGTTTTGAAATCATTAAATTCTAATCAGTGTTTTTTAGAGATATTCCTTGTTGTCCCGTGTAAAACTTCCATTTTTATCTTATAATTATGGGGGGGAGGGATATTTTCTTAAAGTTTCTGAAATTATGTTTTGTTTAAATAAATTCTAATATACTCAGAAATTATTAATAATAACAATCGCCTAAATTAAATAATAAGTTATGAGGTAAATGGACCATAATTAATCATTACTTAATATTAAGTTAGAAAAAAGATGAAAAACAATGAGTAACTAATGAAACTTTTGAAATACACTAAAAGAGATTTGAAAAATTGTTACAGTATTACAGTGAACTTCATGTCAACGTTCATATATCCAACTAAATTACTCACCATAAATACATTTTTCCATGTACGTCAGTTCCATTACACCATCGTAAGTAAGCTTTCCATTATACTTTATTATAACATCGTTAATTTCTTCATGTACAGCTTTTTGCATAAATAATGTCGCAGTATATTCTCTTAATGAATGAATTGATCAAATACACGAAATCTGATTAAGCATTAATTACATAAAATTTGTTCCCCAAAAGCCCATAAGACGACTTTGGGTAATTAATATGAAATTAGATTTCGTATATTTAGTTAATTGTTTCACTAAAGAAATGATTTGCGACATTATTTATGCAAAAAGCTGTACCTTATCTTGCAGCTCAGGGTTTTGCGCCAATTCGTACAAACAAAATGTTGTAGTGTTTGATCAAGTTTCAAAACCGGCTATAAAAAATACAAACGCCTGAGCCGTTAACTCATTCATTGACAATCCAAAAGATGCATTGCTGTCAATATTGTTAATATTTTCATTTAGTTTTCCTACATTATTTTTTGTGAGATTTGCGTTGCTTTTCAATTGAATGAGTAAATGCATTAGATAGTTTCGTACAATATTATTCTTGTCTCTGTAATTTACTGTTTCTTTTATGACATGCATAAAAAAGGCGTAAACGTCTTTGCTGAACGTCCGGATTTTAAGATAAGCAAGCAACTTCGGCCAACCTTGTGATTTCTGTTTAACTAAAGCACTCTAAAAAAAATCCTTCTGCCGTATTTTCTGAATTCAGAATTTGGATTTGTTAAACTATCGCACTTGATTCCCAATGTGCAAGATACAATTATATCTGTTGCTAATCTTGCCACCACTTCTTTAATATCCACCGCTTGTTTCTCTTCAATATGTTTATCAATTACCTTTACTAAACTGTGGGAACAATCCATTAAAGTTTGAAACATCATTTTCATTCTTCCCGACGTGAACGTGGGTGTCAATTTTATTCTAAGATTCCTCCATTTGGCATCTTTCAACATAAACAGATGCCCTGTTAACGGATCACTTTCTTCATCACAAGTATTCAGATGATTTGTAAAATGCATAAATCCTTTGTACTTCATTGATTTAACTAAATCCAAATCGACCGGTATAAAAATCGGTTTACCAAAGAAGTAATAACCTCCAAGCTTCTTTCCTTTACTTTCGATGTCATCATAGGCATTTTTGATGCCAACACCCATATTTAACTTTTGTAAGAGATAACCTTTAGCGTTACCAAACGGTATAATTGGTTTCGGTGTATAAACACCTTGCCGTTTCCAATAACCAAACAACCATTTAAATGTTGTCACGATAACTGCAAAAATAATAATTGCGATTACAGCACTATCAATGTATATATTTTCGGTTAAAATAGCCATTTTCGACATTAATATTAAAACAGAGCGTGTTGTAAATCTAAGGAAGTAAACTGCGTACTTAATAAGACAGGGTTAAAAAGTTCTTTTTATAGTATAGTATAATTATATTATTATAAAAACAATTCACCGATAAAATAGTTTTAATGTAAATATTGCCTTGATTATGTATACTATATTGGTGCTATTTTCACAATATCATAAAATATTACAGAAAACAAGAAAAGTGGTGTTGCTGTGTTTAATTTAATGTATGTATCATATATCAAAAGTATACAGCATTCATATGAGAAGTATTAATTAAAATATTTTTATTATTAAATCTATTAAGAATAAGAACTCTCTAAAAATAAAGCTAGCAAGTTAACCGGACGATAAGTTAAGCTTTGAGTAGGAATTTTTAAATTAGTTTAATGATCGAAAGGATTTTACTATATTTTTTCGTTGATGAAATACATAACTTTGACGTATGCTCGATAAACGGCAACACTAAATATCAACCTCTACTACAAAAAACGGCGCTGATAGAATAATCGCGAAGGTATCAGGGCTAATTTTGTACAGACTTTTACGGATACCGTTGGCATCAATTTAGATTTGGGTAAGCATATTACTACTGAAATTCGTAATATCGAAACACAAAATGGAATGCATTGACGCAGTTCGATAAAAGCGATATGCAACTCAACTTGCACATTTCCAAAGCGAGTTCATATTTTTAAATTAAAAAATGAAAAATCAAAGCTAGTATGCAAAAAATTTAAATACAATTTATCAATATAATAATTTATTGCACACTTCGAAAATTGTAACAACTACGACTTCAACAAAACCAGCAAATAAACTAAAAAGCTACTTCTTATACATTGTACTCATATTTATAACTTTATATTTATCACATGACTTGCTTTGTTTCAGATAATAGTATATTATTCAACGAGCACATAATGTAGGCTATTATTTAAGAGGATGAAGTTCGAGTGAACAATGCCCAGTATGTGCGAGTCAAATACGACGTTTTATCTACTTCTGAGGAAGATCTGGAGGTGGATCCCCCTGAGGGAGACGATATCCAAATTCTTGAATATGGAGAAGTCAATGAAAGTAAACAATCTTCACAAAGAGAGTTTTAGACCTGGAATACAAGAATCCTCTGAAGACGACGTCTAAATTCTTTTTCTAACGATAAATAGTTTGAGATTATAACAATTTCTATTTTGTTTATATCCATAAATAGGCAACCAACAAAACACCGCCAGTGAATAAAATCCATACAATTCACTGGTGTTTTATGAGTATGGTTATATCCCTATGGTTATGCGTATAACGACTATATTATTGAAGAGTCGTAGATAAAATGATTTTAAGCAATTTTTATTGCATTAGCATCAACTTAACAAGAAAACATGATTTCATGTGTTCGTTGGAAAGAATCATGTAAAACAAGCAGCAACTAAGCAAAAATGTATAAGTACGAGTAAGTAATATGAAAAGCATCTAAGAGTAATGAACTAACTTGACATTATAACTGGCAGATACAATGTTTTGTTGCAGAATATTGCATAATAAAAAAACATATGATGGAGAACATGCATATTATTTATTGTGGTTAATTTTAAAAGCAGTGACACCTAATAAGTTTAAAGACTCACTAAAACGTAAGTTCGATTATGATTCTGCAAAGAATTATAGAAATTCAAATGATTTTCGCAGGGCGAAATAAATAATTCTGAATTTATTTATTCCAAACAAAAATTCAGAATTTAGCAGTCAATAAAAAGTTCGTGATAGGCAACAGAGCAATTCAAAGAAAGATGGTGCTCCGACACGGCATAGAACAAAGGCAAACAAAAGACGATCGCAAATTGCACTCAATAACAATTTTCTTTCTGCTAGAGGCGCTGTTGTTCTAAATTAAATTTGACAGGTTTAAGTGTCAGTTTATAAGTGTGAGGTTATTAAAAGTTAAACTCAACGAAAGATGGACATAGGACAAAGCCAGTTGATGTAAGATGAATTACCGTCACAAATCTTTACCTAGGAAGTCGTGAGTTTGGCTCTTTGATCTTGTAAAGCCAAACTAGAAGATTGTGATTAGTCTCTATTACAGTTTCTTGTCCGAACAAGTATGGTTGAAAGTGTTTTGTTGAGTCTAGGGTTGCTAATAGTTTTTTTTTCTATTGTAGAGTAGTTGCGTTCTGCTGAGTTGAGGGTTCGGGAATGACATATCTTATGAGTCTGTTGGATTGGGAAAGGATTCTACCTATTGCAACATTTGAGGTATCTGTTGTTAATTTGAAAGGTTTTAAAAAATCAGGATATGCCAGAATGGGGGCGTTGGTTATAAGTTCTTTGCATAGTTCAAAGGCTGAAATGCAATAGTGGTCTGTATAATTAATTTTGGAATCTTTGCGTAGGCATTTCGTAAAAGGTGAAATAACCTTTGCAAAATTTGAGATAAAACATCTGTAGTAACCAATAAGGCCTAAGAAAGATTTAATATCTTTGGCCGTTTTGGGGATGTGGTAGTATTGAACAGCTTCTATTTTGAAAGGATTTGGTTTAACGCAATCCGGGGTGATGTTGTGTTATAGGAAGGCTATGTCCTTTCGGAGAAATTTGGACTTATCTAGATGAACTTTGAGATTAAAGTGGCGAAGTTTTTCAAAAATTAATTTCAAGTAGTTAGTGTGTTCCTGGGGTGATTTAGAGAAAACGACAACGTCATGCATGTAGACAAAGCAGAATTTATGCAAGTACTCTCATAAGACATTGTTCATAACGTACCCGGCGCATCTTTAAGACTAAAGGGCATTCGGACGTATTCATAGTTTTCTCGATCGAATCAGGGTGCATTTCAATCTGGTAAAACCCTTAGGTCAAGTCTAAAGTTGAATAGTATAAGAGCATTTGCCTGAACTGTCTAGTATTTTCTCGAATTTAAGAAGAGGGTATTTGTCATCTATCGTCTTGTCATTTATCATCCTAAATTTACGTTTTCCTGAGGCATCTAGTTTCTTTCGCACGATCCACACAGGGGCTCTATACGGGGAGATAGATGCTCTGGCGATATTGTCGTCTAACAATTTCTGAATCTAATTTTGGATCTAATTTTGGATCTCCTCCTTTATGCTGTGAGGATGTCTCTAGCTTTTGACATAGACCGGTTGGTTATCCCTAGTTCGAATTTCGTGCTTAACAGCGTTGGCGAAAGATAGGTCGTAGACTGTCATTAAAACGTTTACAGATTTTGATTATTTCTTTAGTCTCCTCTTGGTCAAGTGGTAAGTTCGAATAAGCTGAAAGATGTTTTGTTGAGTTTGAGAAGTAAAATCTTGTGATTGTAGAACTTTTTAGTTTACTAACTGGGTGACTTCTATCCTTTCGGCAAAAATTCAAGGGATACGGTACAGTATTCATCGCGTGCGATACCTATACATTCTGGAATGGTGGTGCCGAAGCGAGAGAAATCTCGGAAAGAATATTTTGCCATTTTCTATTGTGACTGAAATTAGAGTTTATTGCAGCAGATTTTCGTGGCTCAATTTGTCTTGAGATGTACTCGAAAAAAAAAGATGGTTATGTTATTGATTCCCAGTGTGTTCAATTGATAGTCAATCCTTGCAACCTTGCAAAATCCTTACTTTCAATCAAAGCGTCAAAGTTTTGAATGCCAGTTAATTACGTGCATGTTAATGTAATTAGAAATTCCTAACTCCTCGAATACTGGAAGACAAATGTTGTCGTCAGCTTGAATTTGTTAGTCCAGACTCCAGACTACTAACAAGAAAAGGAGTTTTGTACAAAAAGTTTGAAAATTTTTGGAAAGCGGGTTTTTCATTTATAATTGAACTAGAAGCACCTGAATCTATAAGTATTTTGAGATCTACGTTAGGGAGGTAAAGGGTTTTCCAATAAGAGGTGTTATTTTGAATAGCCGCTATTTCGGTAGATGTCACTTTTGAAGCTATCATTTTTTGACATTTGACAAGTAGAAACTACGCCATTAATAAATATGGAACGATACACGCTTCAACAACGCATTGAAATTATTAAAATTCACTATAAAAATGGTGAAAATTTGGCAGAGACGGTTCGTAAAACTCGAACATTTTTGGGTCACCGTGAAGCACCTTGTCGGACCGCAATACAGAAATTGGTGAAAAAATTCGAGCTCTTGGGACAAGTTAGTGATGTGAAGAATAAAACCCGTGCACGTCGCTCAAGAACAGCCGAGAATATTGCTGTTGTAGCCGAAAGTGTTAAAGAAAACCCAGGTTTGTCCATTCCTCGTCGTTCTTTGGAATTAGCCATTCCACAAACGTCATTACACCGTATTTTGCATAAAGATTTGGGTCTTAAGGCTTATAAAGTCCAGTTAACACAAGAACTCAAGCTGGCCGATCATCAACAACGTCGTGTCTTTGCTGATTGGGTCGTTGAAATGCATGAAAATGATCCAGAATTCCATCGAAAAATCATCTTGAGTGATGAGGCCCATTTCCACCTCGGTGGCTTCGTCAACAAGCAAAATTGTCGGATCTGGGGCTCAGAAAATCCAAGAGTTATTGTTGGTGCGGTTTATGGTCCGGCGGAGTCATTGGACCTTACTTTTTCGAAAATGAGGCTGGAGCAACAGTTACGGTGACTGGATTGCGCTATCGAGAGATGATTAACGATTTTTTATGGCCGGAATTGGATGGTATTGATCTGGACAACGTTTACTTTCAACAAGACGGCGCTACGTGCCACACAAGCAACGAAACCATTGATCTTTTACGGAAAAAGTTTCCGGACCGTGTTATCTCTCGAAGAGGTGATCACAATTGGCCACCGAGATCTTGTGATTTAACACCTTGCGACTTCTTTCTTTGGGGCCACGTGAAAGAGAAGGTCTACGCCAACAGCCCAGCGTCGATTCAAGACCTCAAAGATGGAATTCGTGAGGCTATCGAGGACATAGGGCAGCCACTTTGCGATTTGGTTATGGAAAATTTCATGAAAAGGATATTGTCCTGTAAGCGTGGTCGTGGTGGTCATTTGCCTGATGTTATTTTCCACTATTAACGGCATACCTTCCTCTTTATAATGAAATAAACATCCGATCATTTATATTAAAAAATGGCACTTTTCTTTGAATATCAAAATAACACCTCTTATTGGAAAACCCTTTATATGAAGGGGTAGTTTAGGTTTTAGATATAAATCTATTAGTTTACTATTTCTTCCGAGGCATCGCATCGTCGTGGAAATTCTCGTTGGTTTCCTCTACTTTCTGCCAGTATTCGTTTTAACTTGGTTCGTTGGGTATGTCAGCCTGACCGGAGTTGTCGTTAGAAAATTCGAGATTGAATAGTTCCTCTGAAACTACTGAAGGCCTATTCCGAAAAAATTGCTGCATGTGTGTTTGCTGTGCATGCACGCGTGATTGAGTTGACCTAGGCGTAGGGTTTTGAAATTTGGAAACGGTTGAGGATGGTTTAGAATTCGAACCAAATACCTGTCTCTATTACAAACTTTTGTCGAAATAGGTATGGTCGGAAATGCTTTTTCGATGGTGAAGTGGTTGCATTTAGCAGAATTTAAAGTTCGAGGATAATAAACTATGGGTTTATTTGACTGGAAGAGAACCGCATCTATTGTGACGTTGGAGGCGTCTGTCGTCAACTTGAGAGACTTTGTAAAGTTTGGATATGCTAATATGGGAACGTTGGTTAACAGTTCTTTGCATAATTCAAAAGCCGAGATGTAATTGCGGTCTATATAATTAATTTTAGATCCTTTACGTAAACGTTTCATGAAGGGTGAAACTATTTTCGCAAAGTTTGAGATAAATCGTCTGTGGCAACTCACAAGGCCCAGGAACGATTTAATTTCCTTGGTTGTCTTGTCTCATCCTTAGTGCGGATTTCGTGTTTGACAGCATTGGTGAATGATTAGTCTCAAGTTTTATTACAGAAGTTATCATTAAAACGTTTGCAAAGTTTAATTACTTTTTTGGTTTTTTCCAAGTTTAGGTGGTAAGTTTAGAAAAGGTGTTTTGTTGGTCTTGCGAGATGAAATCTTGTGGTTGTAGGATTTCTTCGTTTATTAATAGTGTGACTTCAAGTCTTTGAGAAAAATTGATTTTGGTATAAACAGGGTGTTCGAGTGGTATGGCATAATGTCCATCGCGTGCGATAGCAATGCATTCTGCAATAGTAGTGGCGGAAGTAAGAGCAGTTTCAGAAAGAATGATTTCGCCGTGTTCAATAGTGACTGAAATTTTAATAGAGTTTTTAGCATCTGACTTTTGTGATTTAATTTGTCTTGATGTATATTCAAGGAAAAAGAGAATGGTAGTATCATCAATTTTAAGAGCGTTTAATTTGTAATCAATCTTCACGCCTAATCTTACAAAATCTTTCCTTCCAATTAAAGCGTCAAAGTTTGGATGCCAATTGTGGATATTATCTAAAATACCTAATTCTTCAAGTAACGGTGGGCAAATGTTGTCGTTGTCTCAAGTTTGTTTATTTAGGCTACTGATCACCAAAGGTTTTTTTGTATGAAAATCTGGAAAATTGTTTTAAGTCCGGTTTTCTGTTGACTATCGAACTAGAAGCACCTGAATCTATAAGTATTTTAAGGTCTACACGTTAGGTAAGTAAATGAAAGATAGTCTGGGTTTATTTGACAGACAAACTATGAACAGCAAACAAAAATACTACTCTTTTGAACACTAAAACGTTGGGTGTGGTAGAGTCTGTTAAGAAATTCGTGTAGGCAAAAAATTTATAGTAGATTCCACGCGGAATGCGACATGTATACGGTGCGAAGTGCACACGACGAAATTGGATTAGAGGAATTGTAATTCTGTTGCATATATTATTGTATTATGTTAAGCTAATATAATAAAAATTATCACTAATATTATTATTATTATTTAAAACTCGAATTATTCTGTTTTGAGATTATTTTGAAAATTTGATTCAACAGGCACCTAGAATATAATCTAAACTCAGCATTCTCGATCGTATAATTGTATGATAGTAATTCTTGATTAAAAAGATAAATGGGAAACGATTTCCAATTAATTTTATATACCTAAAAATGTTTATACGCATTGTAATTGCAACAAAGTATTCATAGAAGTCGCAAAAGATTGCTTCGAGTTAGACTAGATGCATGTGTGAAGTGTATAAGAGGTTGTCTACATACAAGGCGCTTTTTAAATATTTTTACAGAAACACTACTAAGCAAAGAGAAATTTCACTGAATTTTAAAAACCACTAATATTCTTTTTTTTCAGTTTTTGTTTTTACAAAAAAAAAGATTTTCCATGGCCTACGGTTTTTGAATTGACAAGTATATGTTATAATTCTCCAATTAATCACAACAATACCAACAAACTATATTTATGTATATTTGAAAAGCTTAAAATAATAAGCTCTCTAGTGATACCAAAATAAAGGAAGATTTACATTTAAAAAAAAACAAGAATTTGCTTTATATCCAGAAAACTATAAAGTTTCATTAAAATATAAGTAAGGTATCTTAGAGTAGAAACTAGAGAAACTTCTTTGTCGACAATTTGCTTTATTTTTAAAAATAACAGAGTTACCGGCGATTGTTGAAATCAGAAAAGAACAAACAGGTTACAACTCGAGAAAAACGAGTTATCGAATTCTTATATTCACCAGTGAGTTGTTTTGAATAATAAAGAAATACTTGGAAAAAATTTTTAGATCATAGGGTAAATTAAGTATAGGATTCTAAGAAAGTTTCAGAATCGATTCACATTAGAGGTCAAAAAACAGGAAGAGAATTGATTTAACATTTAAGAATACGCATGTCTCAACATGCAACAAGGTAAAGTCAAGGACGTCTAAATTGTACTACATTGGTGCTATTTTTGTTACTATAATTTATAAAAATAACTCATATGTAGGTATTTGCAAGACAAGAGAAGTAATTTAGAAATTCTGCAGTACTTTAGTTAGTGTTACTATTTTAAGATTGATTGCAGAGCAAACCAAAATATATTTTGCACTCTAATTATTATTATTCCGTTCGTTATAAGTGCAATCTTTAATTAAAGAATAGGAAATTCTAAAATATTTAAATTTCTAAGGTAGCTTCTGAACGCCTTTTGTATTTTCCCTCCATTTATTTTATCAAGATGTGTAGGTAGTTTTTAATCAATAAATTCAAGGAACACGAACACGTTTGAATTGGGGGTTAACTTTTATGCTTTTGGTATGAATTATAAGTGGAAAGTTAATTACACGCACAATGTGGGGCAATATAAGGGCATTTGACAAATTTACTCTTACACCAAGTGTAGCAATATTGTGATTATTATTATAGGTAGTTAACAATGTCTTTGCCAATAATAACACAATGGCTAAATGGCTTATAATAATAATAATCAGTTTGATGGTTGCAGCTGTTAAATGTGAGTAAAGAAATATAATAGTAATTATCTTTTTTATATAATTTTCATTTAATTTATATTTTCAAGGTGGAATTAATCTTAGAATTTTTGAAAACCTAAACGATGTTTTCATTCTAATAACTAACAAAACCTTAGAAGCAACAAATGATAAAAATCTATCCTTAACTTGTAAAGCTTTCGATTCAGTGGGTAATGATATTAATGACGACGATATAATATGGGGTAAAAAGGGAAAGGGAATCAAGTAATTTGTTTATATTTCCATTGTAACAATTTTTTTCAAACTTCCTTTGTTTTAGGTTTTTCACTAATTTTTATCTATCGTCCGATTTAAATTTTACACCGATAAAATTGAATAACGAAGGGCAATACTTCTGTGGGAGCTTAAAATATGGTTTATACAAAATTATTTTTATTATTGTTAAAGAACAGTTTTTAAATAGTTCGAACGTTTATTTAAAAAAGAAGAGATGGAAACGAACTGATGTCGATTCTGGTATGATATAATCAAAACAATAAATTTGTAGATTGTATATTATTAGATTATTTTATTTTCAGTTACTTTGTTCCCAAAGACTTTTATTTCCAATTATTACGAAACCACTACAGGTAAGACAGCTTTTTATAAATACTAAAATCAACGTTAGAAATTCTGGATTTGAGCTAAATTTGAATATAGAACGAGAAACCAATACCTACTACATTACTAATATTCACTAAAATATACAGAATGTTTCACAAGTTGAGAGCAATGGGTCCGGAGGTGATAGAACATCAAAAACTAAACGCACTTTGCTTAACAAACTTATAGCCATAAACGCTTAATATCTCGAGATACAAGGTGTTAAGAGTTTCACAAAAATTCTTGTTTCTTTAATATCCCTACAGAGTGTTTTAAAAATGAATGCAAATACTTGGCAAGTGCTTTCTTCGACAGAAATTAAGCCTACTTTCCCCTATTACCTCTTTCCCTAAAGTGCACCGTTTCCGAGATACAGAGTGTCAAAGTTTCATTTAAATTACTTTGTTTTTCAATATTTCAAGAACGAAGTGAGATGTCGGAATGAAATTTTCTATAGGCTTGTTACTCTAACGTATCTACTATTTTAGGTAGTTTTCTGCTTGATATGATGGTAAGTGTACCATTTCCGAGATACATAGAGTCAAATCTAATTTATGAATGAATGAAACGCTCTATATCTCGGAAACGGTGCACTTTAAGGAAAAGAGCTACATGACAAAGAATTTGTCGAGGAATACGATGCTAATAATCGTGTCCTGTTTTTGAGATGAAGTACGACCTTACCATGGGCTGCTGAATTCGAGAGGTTTTGAATAATTCAATTTTACTCGAAAATGGTGCACTCTAAGGAAACAACTAACAAGGAGTTTTTTGACAAATCGATCGTTGATTCAAACAATATTTTTTTTGTAATTCTCTAGTGGTGTAATGCCAAACAAAAAGCTACAAAATAGTAGAAACCTTAGAATAACAAGCATGCAGAAGATCTCATTCTGATATGTCATCTCGTTTTTGATATATAAAAAAAGGAAGATACCTTTCTATTCTAGACTTGGTATTCTTACCATGAGTGGAGATTTAGGAAAAAGCAGTCACACTTCTGCAATAAACATATGTTACGCCACTGAAAAATAAATTCATTTTGACTTTTCTGAAATTTACATTCAGTTTAGCAAAACAAGTTGTTTTTGCTTTCTTATCGAGTAAAATAAGATTTTCTGTAATCTTACAAATCGTTCGATGTTAAGATTTTGTCTTGCGTAATGAAATATTATACCAACTAGTCAGTAGCTTCCGTAAAAGGCTTTGCTTTTTTTTCTGATATTGCTGCACAAGAAACAGTAAATATTAAAAGACTGGCAGAAAATATAATTTAGTGAATATTTGCGTAAATGCAATAGATTTTGAATTTAATTAAAATTTAACATCCCCTTTAAGATTTTCACTGCTCCCTTTTAAGATGTTGCAGCGAGTTATATCATACATTGCGAGTTGGTTTCTTTGAGAAAAAGTTGATTCCTTTTGAAAAAAGGAAGCTAGCAAGATTCTAGGCAAACTCTTGGAAAGAGGTAAAATTAGAGGGGTTAAGAAAGTCTGCTGTTTTGCTTCAGACTCCCAATTAGACATGAGAGGTTTCCTTCGAACTCCCATTCAGGTAACCAGGTATGAGAAAGCCGCCTTGGGACTATCATCAAGACTTGAAAGGAATAGAATTTATATTTGCTAATGAAAGTCGTTGCGCCCGCCCTTCAGAATCGTGGTGTCTAAGGCACGTGCCTCGCTCTTGACACAAAGCTTTCCAATGGTTGCATTGCAAGGGGCTGGCACCCAAGCCATGGTGGACAAATAAAAAGTTTATTGGTCTAGCAAGTTCTTGGACTTGAGTCTTTTTTAACAAAGTTTAACTCTCCTTTCCGGGGCTGGTTTAATCGCCCAGGGCATGTCTCTTGTTTTAATCCTCTTGGAATAGAAACTGATATGACTGCCTGTGGAAGCCAACGTTTGTTTTGTCTTCCTTCTGTAGGATGTCCTGCGATACACATTTCATATTTCACCAAAACGGAATTTTACTGATTAAAATTTTTAATTGCTTTAACTACCCATTATAGGGAGTCTCGATAGCTTTGATAGATACGCTTCTTACTGTCAATGCAATGGTTGCGGGTTTAATCCCCGGTCGAGGTCCTGAGATTCTTGAGGCGGAAAAACCTAAAAAAGGATACCCATCCCTTGGGAGAAATGTAAAGCAGTATAATCGTCTAAAACGGTTGTTATCCCTGACCGAGTCTGCATGTAAACTTATATAGCAAGCAACTCCATGTTCAATTTAAATCGACAAAACCTTGTCAACGTACTGAAGATCTTTTTCACTTTTGAATTCATTCTAGAACACCAAGATTTGTTTCATTATTCATTATTCAGAAATATTGAGACGTATACAATTCAATAATTTGATTAAGCAGAAATGCCAAACATGCCAGAAACTGATAAAAATACTTTTACAGCTCCTAAATAAAAAAAACTCAAAAATCGTAGGAATAAGATTAAAGCCGTTTTCAAAACTTTGTAAAGACATTTGACTCAACAAATTATTCTATTGAATAACTAGAAACACGACTAGATACAATAAAAACTGCTCTTAGTGATTTCGAAATTGTACAAAATGCGCTTATTATTAAATAATGAAGATGATATGCGTAGAAGCTTTCTGAAGAAAGAGATGTTTTAGAAGACAAGTATTATGAAATTACAGCTTATAATAAATTCATATTTAAGAAGGGATTTCTACTACATACTCGTCAAGATACGTCTACATTATTCATATCAAAATTGTGGTGACAAAAATACTAAAATAATTTATTAAATTACTTAGAAATTAATTATTAATAAAAATTAACATGATTGTTATAAAACATTAAACTGACAAATTGATTTAATTAATTACATTTTTTAAAAACATACAATTTAACTTTACCTGTTTAAATGTAATGTTACTTCCTTACCGACAACGAAATGATAACCTTAAAAAGTGACATTTACCGTTACTGAGGCAACATAGACATATTGCATTCTATGTTCAAACCAAAACTGTCAAATTGTTTAATCTACTTTACCGACTGCTATTTTGAGTAGCCATAATGTAAAACTTTAAATTCATGAGAAACATAAATTTAATTATTTTCCTTATATTATCAATTACCTGTGCTTTTTATATTAAAATTAGTTTTATAAAGTATTTCATTTTGATAGAACGTTTAAAATAATCTTCATCTGCTCTATAAGTGTTTAAATTTGTCGAAATTAATAGCTTTCCAATAAGCGTCCATGTTAAATACGCAGTTTTAAAATTCAATTTTCTTTCTTAAATGTTTGGTAAGGAGAAACAGAAAACTCGGAAAATTAGACATTTCCCAAATCGACATTGCTGTCACATCATTAATTAAATTAGTTCAAACTGAATCATTTCCCCATGAATTCCATAACTTGCATCTCAACAAAGATACCAGCAAGAAAAGCAAATTAAAATCTTTGTCCCAATTTCTCGATTCAAAAGGTATAATACGAGTAGATGGATGATTAAGACATTAAAATCTTACATTCAACATCAGATCGTTCTTCCAGCAAAGCATTCATTCACACACTTAGTGATTGATTCTGAACACAAACGTAACTTACATTCTGGCATTCAAACGATACTTTCACACATCAGGCAAAAGTATTGAAAAACAAAATGGTAAACTTTCACATTAGAACATGCATTCCATATTTCAAAGCTCGTCCTACTGATATTACTACTAAAATGGATGAATTACGTAGTTCACGTATCAGGCACGCCATTTTTTTTTATCTGCAGCATTGAATTATGCGGATTCGTTTGAGCTAAACGATGGAAAAACTTGTTCAAGGATAATCACAAGAGGTTATGTTTGCATATTCATACGCCTGATTACAAAGATAATCCATATAGAATTTTATAGTGACGCTTTTTTGAGTTTATTAAAACGGTAGTTTCTGCGCAGCTATTTATTCTGATAATTCCGCTAACTTTACCGGCTCAAATAATGAGTTGCTTGCTATTTAGAAACTCATCAGTTCTGACACAATTCAAAATTACATTTCTAGCAATAAAATTACTTGGCATCTCGTACCTGTTAAATCTCCACATTTCGGCGGTTTGTGTGCATCCGCTGTTAAATTGTGCAAACATCATTTAAAAAGAATTTTACATGAATTTAATTTAAATTAGAAAGAGTTTTATACTCTATCGGCTCAAGTTGAAACAGGAAGAGACAATGTTTTCCGTATGATCAGTGTGAAAACCAAGCACGGTGTAGCAAGACGATAAGTAATAAAAGCTTTTTTATTTCCTATCGAGTAGTGTATAAGTTATAAACTTTAGATCTTGTAACAGCTATTTCTATTTTAATATAATCTTTCTAACAATTGTATTTATAAATTTGGACGCCTAGCCTTTCAAGCAGTCGTAATTATGTTAAATCATTCAATAATATTGCATTTGCATCATTATGTCGAGTAACTGTTTTTGCTAAATTGGATGTAGGTTTTAGATGTTTAAAAGAAATTTATTTTTCAGTCTTTTGCAGAACTGTGACCGTTCCTTTTTAAATCTCCGTCTATGGTAAGATACTTAATTTCGAAATATTACAGGAAGGTAGATTTTCTGTAGCTATAGCCATGCAATTAGGATATTTAGAGAGCGGAAACTTTCATAAGACACTTATACAAAATATCGACCTCTTTTTTTAGAATTAATGTTGCGGTTGAGACACCGAGAGCGCCGGTTTTGACTAGAGTTTCTACATACATACAAGGATGATAGTTAGACAAAGCTTAGGCTTAGATTCTGCAATCCACCGTTCAGGACACCATTCACTTGGCTGTACCGGAGAAGACAGTCGACTTTAACCGTCCTCCCCTGCCACCTAAAATCCACAAACTCATAAAAGAAAAACGCAGAGTCTACCGTCTTTTCATCAAGAACCAAGATCCCGTGGTGAAGACGCAGTGGAAAAGACTTAACGTCCTGATCCTGACAAATATTACTCGGTTCAGGGAAGATCGTTGGTCTGCTGCTTGCTCTAACCTGGATTACAGAGACTGCGGCAGGCTTTGGGGCAAGTTTCGATCCCTTACGGGACAACATCGCCCAAAACTCAATTATCTCGACTATCATGGCGATAAAATCACCGAATCCCAAGCCCAAGCCGATCTTTTTGCCGGTACACTCCAAAACATCCATCAACCTCCCGCGGACCGAAAGAAAACATGCGTGAAATCCATCTCCTGATGATGGTTTTCCCTCCCCCACCTCTCGAATCGCTGACCCCGGACATCATTGCTCTCATCCGGGCGAAAGAAACGACGGCTGCCATTTCACACCATCACCAGAAGGTCTCTGCGTCACCTTCCACTATCGATCATCATTTTACATTTTATCTTTAACAGTTGTTTCCTAAGCGAATATTTTCCTTCTTCGTGAAAACCGCCACCGTCGTCATGATACTCAAACCCAATAAACAAGCATCCGACCCATTTTATTACAGACCAGTTGCTCTCCTAAACGTCATCGGCAAGATCTTCAAGAGAATCCTTACAAATCGTCTCACAAAATCTTTTTCTGATAATAATCATCGGTTTTCGAACAGGCAGATCAACTTCAGATTTCATTTTCCGCCTACACTCGAACGCACTTTCGATAAAGTCTGGCACGAAGAACTTTTTCTAAAATTCATTCGTGTCAACGCACTCCTACTGTTATGTATTTTCTATTTGTTCGTAAGCCAATTTGCAATTCACCTTTATTTAGGTTTAGTTATTGCTAAATTGTAATTTTAATAAAACACAAACATAAGCAGTCACACACATTTCTTCATTACATCTGTCACTCGTATATCGGGAGTACAATATGGGGAGCATCTTACAACCACTTCCGCAATTCTATTTTAAAATTCACAACACCTACCCTCCGTCAACCTGAAAAACAGATTTTTATCTCATTGACAACATAAAGTCCGAGTCGATTAAAACCCTTCTAGGACAATCACCCCACTTGTGGGAGTCCCCCAAGGGTCAATTCTCTCACCAATTTTATATTTCCTGTACTGTCATAATATCCCCTATTAATTCAAACACCTCAACGCTCCCATGCTTCAGTACGCAGATGACACCGCCTTTTGGGTGTCAGCCGGGACCACTGCCGTTGGTTTCAGGATCCTCTCCCGGCTGAAATTTAGGTTCCGGTGGTGGAGAGTCAAGCACAAATTATTCTCTTTCTCCACAAAAATCTCTCACAAAGATTTCCCCCTCGAGCTTTCCAATATCAAAACTTCATTTTTACCCTCTAGTCGGCTAATTTGCAACATTCATGTTTTCTTAAGGGTTTTTGCTCTGTCGTAAATATTAACAAAGATACAGACTTTATGACTTTATAAGCAGTTGAACAAAAGTAAACGAGCTGTAACAACTGCCGAGAAATTATAAAAAAACTGAATTGATGGGGAAATGGACTGAAAATTTGTAAAACAGTGACAAGCTTTTTATGTTACTAGTGCATACAAAGAGCGGGCGTCTGTAGCTCTTCGTAGAAAAAAATAATAACGATGTTCTAAAAATCTCCAGCAGAAATTTTGTGGTAGGTCCTTTAAGAGGGGTTAGACAAAAACAAAATTCTTTACCTTTACAATATTTGTTCAAAGAAATGCAGGTAATTTAAAAAGAATTACTTCATTGTCAAAATTACGATATTCTTTTCTACGAAGATTTATAATGTATAAACATTTAAAATATTTTCAGAGAAATATTAAAGTATGTTGTGTGGCAAAGTAGACTTAATTTCTGAATGCGATGCAAATATCGTAATTCCATTCCGTTTTTGAAATAGCGTATGACCTTACCATAAGCTGTTGGATTTGAGAGGTTTTGGAAAATCCAATTTTACTAGAAAATGGTGCATCCTACGGGAAAAATGAAGTGGGGCTTTTTTTGCTAAATAATAATAATAAATACGTTGATTTCAAAAATATAAAATTTTTTAAATTTTCAGTGACGTAACAATTTTCTTTAGGGTAATAAGACAGAATTCTACTCTGATAACTTTGTTCTTGAAATATTAAAAAAAACAAAAGATTTTAAATGGAATTTTAACACCGTGTATCTCGCAAATGGTTGAATTTCGGACCTATTTATAGAAACTTTTTTTCTTAAAAGCACCTGAAGAATCTAATAATATTCGGCGGTGGCTGTCGTATAATGTGAGTTCACCCTCTTAAGTACAACTATTAGGTTAGATTAAAAAATCATGTGAACGTTTTTAATGTTCTGGTTGAAACGTTAGAATGCAGCGCAAGTGTCGAGGTTGCTTGTTTTCTAATCTAATTATTTCTTTAATCAATGGTAATGGCAATGTAGAACATTCCAACTAATAGCTTTTGTTGCTATGGAGTTTTTAAAGAAATACTAGTTTACTTGGAAAACTTTAACAACCTGTATCTCAAAGACTAAGCGTTTCCGGATATGTCTATTATGCAAAGTACGCTTATTCTTTAATGTTTTATTATTTCCCGACACATTACTCTTTCCTTGTGAAACCCCCTGAGTACTTCTTTGGAAATTTTAAGCGACGGTGAAAATAGCAGAGTACCTATTAAACAATACAAGCAAGTGAGCATCAGAAACAAACGGAACGCAATGTAATTAATAAATACAGTATGCAGTGTGGTTATCTTTAACCTTCAACTTTTGTCGTTTAATGTTAAGAGGTTAAAGTAAGTTGTTTTAAAATCGAGATAATTCGTTGCTATAAATGTTTTTAAATGGCTTTAGATTATACTTTGGTTGATACATACGCAAATTAAAAGAAAATCAAGTCAGAAATTAAAAAATAGATCTTTTGAACAAATCGGAAGAGAACGTTGGGTTTTGTTATTATTATTTGTTACACTTTCCTTTCTCTTGAAATTGACGTATTTTGAAGGAAATTGTAAAATCGAGCAAGCTTGGACTTATACAGTGATTTTGTTTATTGTGCTATAGATTTTATTATTTGTATTTATTAATAATGCGATTTTACAGAGATCATTCATTAGGTATGTAGGAAAAAAATTGAAGTTTAAATCGCATCATTTGTTAGGTAGCAACCATACAAGCAATGGTTAATCACACATACGCATTATGGTTATCGTGCCGCCCATCCCTTCTATGTTAATCAGATAGTTTGAATATATTTTGTTAATTTAACTGCTATATTTAAAAATAGAAGACGCAATTAAAGCTTTTTTATCGCATAGTATTTCAAGAAAAAATATTTTTGCACTACTTATACTATAAAAATATTGCAACCAATAACATTATTGTATTTACCCTGTAAAAGTCAACAATCTTTAACCCTCTTTACGAAACAATAAGTGGAATCAGAAAGACAATCAAATAAAAAAAGATGAGGCGTAAGAGGCACTTGAATTAGAAGTGGATGGATCTGACGTAGATGATGAGGATGTGCTAAACACAATGGTTACTGGATGTTGGTAGCCAACCACCAATCCAAAAACCATAAGTAAAAATCTGTTATTATTTGATTTTACAATTTTACTATGAAGGCCAAAAACAATAAAGAGTATTTAATGTTAAAGCATTCAGCATAGAGTTGCTCAAAAATTTGCGATTTTCTGCCGCATTTCTAAACCATGTTAAATTTTAAATTGTTAAAGTTAAATATTCCAGGTTTAGGGGTTTTAGTATTATTTGAGATGCGTGGATTACTAAAATTAAAGTTAAAATACACATCCAGAATATAATTATGTTAAAAATTAGAAATTAAAATAAGAAAATATTAAAAGAAATCACGTAATGCGTTGATGCGACGACCCTCGCCACCATATTTTGTTTTTTTATGCTTTTGTCATTTACAAATTGTCATTGCCGTGTAAGGTTATGTCAGTGTGTCAAATTTTTGTTTAGTTGTTTTCCATGTGCTTTTCAGGAGTTTTATGTGAGATCTATAAATACGTCAACTTGCTTTAGTAATAAAATGTAACGTTTCGTTTTTTTTGGGGGGTATTTTTAAAGTTTCAACTTCAAAATTGAAATTTTAAATTGTTAGCCTCCAATTTGAAAATGTCAAAAGCGCTACCAACATTGTACATAAACCATTTGAAAGCACAAATCTAAACATAAATTATGAAAATTTCCCTAACAGTTGGTAAAATTAAAAACATCTGGGAATGCAAAGCATAACCACAACAAACTTCGTTTTGTTATTTTTTTCAAATTTCGGCGGCCAATTTGATCATGTTTCCAAAGAGATATCAAAAAACGAAGACACCACATTGTCTTTAGTTTTTGATGCAGAATCCAAATCTGAAGTCAAAATCTCGAACTTAAAAAAATAAGGACAAACAGACGGACAGACAAAGAGACAGACAGGCAGACAGACTTTGCAAATTTAGTAACGAATTCTATTGGAGTTCGTTGATGCATTGTAATTGTTTTTAAGATTTTCTGAATAATTAGTAACATGCGATCACTAAAATTCTAGTTTCCAGTAAGCTTTGAAATTTTTCCGTAGGACGTAGCTTAGACACAACGCATGCCAACTCATAACCTATAAACTAATGATTTGCTTTGTTTCTAATGCAAACTGTCAATTTGACAGATAATTTTCCGGAATAAGCTAAGATATGATTTTTTCATTTATAGCCTCCTGGGAATCGCGTATTATTAATTTTATATAATTTGTCTGTGATAATTGTAAAACGGTCTATGAATTTTTTTAAGTTTATACTGAATAATTTTATTCTTTTAATCTATAGACATAGACATATCAAGTGACGTTATACCACGGTCACTACAGATATTGCCGTTTTCACGCGCGAGGATATCATTTGAATTTCAAAAGTTACGGCAAACTCAACGAGCAACGAAATGTAAAATGTAAAACTGTTTTGACATTTAGAGTGACGTATATATACTCGATGTTCTAAGAAACCGACATACGCACATCGCTTAAAAAACTGTCAATCTTTTTGAACAAGATTTTATATGTAAGCTTTTTACTTTACCAAATAATTTAAATTAATACTCCGTTAAAAAGCATTTAAACAGTTTAGATACATAACTGTGAATGGTTGGTTCATTTAAGATAATCTTTATGCTTTAAAAGTGTGTTCAATACATTTATTGTCGTTAATGAAATTCCATAGTATTTTCTTTCTTTAACAGGAGGAATACACCTTCTTGATCTGTAGTATTTTCTATATTCCAAATAATTATTACATACGATAACACTGAAGTTGATTGACAAGATATATTCTAGTTTTAAAAAAATTACTAAAATTCTAGGAAGTCAAGAAGGATACCAATCTAACCTTTACACTCAACTTGAAAATTTAATAGAAAAAATTAATTTTAGGTAGCCAAAAGTATCAGAATACAAATTTTTTTAAAAGCTGTATTTAAATTTTAGGACTACTTTTCTATATTTATAGAAGAATCTTTTTATTTTCATTTTTAAATAGCACTAAATAAAAGATTGTAATTAAATTTAAACGTGGCCTTAAAAACTGCAATCAGATTCTTGCTAAAAGTTGTCTCAAAAGTCTCATAAAATCTCGTGTCCGCGTCTTAAGATATTCAAGGTCAAAGGTCACAAAAATCGGTTTTTTGCAAATATCTCGCTTCCTATGGTTTTAATGCTATTTGTATTTAGTATACAAATTGTAGAGAATAAAATTCTCTACAACTTTTGTTCCAAACATTTTTTATATACTTAACCGTTTTTGAGATAGAGGGAGGAGAGCGCGCAGCGCTTAGCTATTCACAGCATAATGCAAGGTCAAGGTAATATATATTAGAATATAATTAGAATATAATTAAAGTATTTCACTCAACAATTTTTTGATTACACGAATAGGTAAGTATTATTAAACAAATATATATTCGATAAATAAAAAATATTATTAAATATAATGTATTAATTAATAAACAATGCAAATTATTCATAATTATATATTTTTTAATGATTTATAGACTTTATACGGTGTGTTATTTACCGGGACTTACGGTTGACCTTGCAGTATGCTGTGAATAACTAAGCGCTGCGCGCTCTCCGCCCACTATCTCAAAAACGGTTAAGTATATAAAAAAATGTTTGGAACAAAAGTTGTAGAGAATTTTATAATAAATGTAAATAGCATTAAAACCATAGGAAGCGAGATATTTGCAAAAAATCGATTTTTGTGACCTTTGACCTTGAATATCTTAAGACGCGGACACGAGATTTTATGAGACTTTTGAGACAACTTTTAGAATGCCAAAATAAAGGTTTATACAAGTTTACAGCTTATTATCTCTCATTCCGAGGTGAAACCCCTAATGTGACTGGACTAAAGATAATCTGGGAATTTACATATGGAAGGTTAGGTTACAAACAGATTGAAATACCCGCAACACTACGGGTGTTCTGGTTTTTTAATCACTACAGCTGCAATGGCGAATGACGTCAGCTACCATCAAAATTTTAACCTGTTTTTGTGATTTGAAAATAAATTTAAAGAAACAATGTAAACTCTACTTCTAATGTACTTTTATATGCACGTAAAACTAACAATTCTGAAATGAGCCTATTATACAGTTCCTCGTGTGTTTCGATATCAGAATCTTCGCTCTCGATGTCACTTATGTTGTAAAAGAATAATTTACTTCAGATTTAAAGAATACAAAAACCAGATACAAATTCACAGTTTATCGACACACACAGTTTTTCTATAAAAACATCGAAAAATAAAACTTAAATGTAGCTTTTGTTTTAATTTACAAAATTCCACAGCAACAGCATTAGATACGTAGCAACCAAATCAAAGATAACTTTAAAATATTCAATTGCATACGTTTAAAATTCTAATTAAGTAATAATTAATTTTAATTTTGTATTCGGTCGTGCAAAAAATAATATCACGGGCATCTCGGATAATACTGGAGACCTCGACTACTTGGTCTCTAAACTTATTATTCTCGACCGGTAAAATGCACTTGCCGCCATTGATATTTAAATGACTATTGAACAGGTTTTACATTTTAGATGATTTTGTAAGCAGTTTGAGATACTCACATGTCGCTAACAGAACAAAATAGTTAAAGTTAATCAGCATATTGTATTTATTAGGTTGATTGCTGTTTGCATGTTTAGCATTTTGCTGTCTTCACCGTCGCTCAAAATTTCCGGATAAGTATATAATTTTTTCATAAATTCATAACAATCTATACATGTATATTTATTTATGTTTCAGCTCCTAAAATAGACAATTTGTATCCAGACAATCAACACCAGCCATTTGACTATAGTAAGTGTATCCTACCTTAAGTTTAAATTTAAACAAAAGCTTTTCATTTATAATTTTTCAGACAACAACGATTACAGCAGTAAGTAACAACTATTGAATATTATATTAAAACAGAAATTTTCAGTTTGTATATTTTGCAGGTGATAGAGTACATTCCAGAAGGAAAGATTATTCATACGCTGGAGGTAAAAGCAAAGAATATTTTTAATACTTTCGCACATTTAGTTTTCTTTTATCTATTACAGTGATAACAGCCATAGTTGCGGTAATCCTTGTGATTGGTGCTGTATTATACCGTTTAATGAAGCGTCTTGATATATTATACGCCGAAACACCACAACGTACAAGCAATGTAGAACCAGCTTGTGAACATCCAACATGTGGCCAATACTGTACAATGGCTGTTAATCACAACAGAGAAAATAACATTCGTGATCTCTACCATGGTGTTCACATGCCTGCCAATGCAAATACCATCAGTAGCAATCGAATATCCACACCAACGTTATTATCACCGCTTACGAATACTACTGCAGACAACCAAGCAAGCTCTGTTATAGACTTACCGCCATCTTATGATAGTTCTGTAAATCATTTGAATGGTAAATACGACTCCCCTCCAACATACTATGAAGCTATAAGTTATATATCAGGCAATCCAAATGGTCAACTTAGAAATTTTAATAAAACCCATATGTAAATAAGTTTAAAATTTAAATTGCTCTCATTATTGTGTATGCACAATTTATTGTACCTGTATTTAAAATACTCCTCGTCTATTGGATCATTCTTTAGCATATTTAAACTTTCTGACTTCTTATATTTGTTTCTTGCAGTATACAAAGCATTATATTGTTAATGAAGTAAAGTTTTATTACGTTTCAAATTAGTCTTTTTATTTTTATAACCTGACAGAAGGCAAATAATAGAATTGAAATTGTTTATTTTATTTTAAATAATTAAAAAAGTGAAGACGCTGTTTAAGTCTAACTATTAAAGGAACATTAGAATGAGCTATGGAAGATTTAATTGGGCATTTCTTGACCTACTGTACTTGTCTGACTTTTCCAATGACTCGGGTACTACGACACGATTCCTGAACATTAGACAACCTTCTTGAACAGACAGCAAATTCCTTAATTTATAGTATCTAGAGACATCAGAATTGCTCGGACAGTGACTTGGACAACCTTGGACCACTAAGACTTTAGTGAGAATAGCATCACTTTTAGTATGCTTTACAATTTCTTTGACGGACACTAACCGTGTAAACATACAAACGAAATTCGTGGACTGATTCTATTGGGTAGACGTGAAAGCATATCAGCATTTTGAATACTTTTTTCCTTTTTTAAACTTGATTGTGTAGTCATACGAAGACAATATAATTGATCATTTGACTAACCTAGACTAGCTCTGCAAAACCTTGTTTGGCAACCTTAATTAATGTAATTTGCAGTTTTAGCTCTGCAAAACCTTTGTTTGGAGGAAAGGATGCCCAGTAATGTCTCAATACTATACGAGAAGGTCTGTCCCGTCTTAACAAATATAACGACAAAATCAATTTTCAAAAGAGTGAATTTTTACTAAGCTCCAGATTCAAATAAGCATTAGCTAAATCTATCCTGCAAAAGACTACGCAACCTACGAGCTTATTAAAAATCTTATCTAAACGAGAAAGTGGATAAAGCCTGACTAACTTGTTGACCGTTTTTAAATCTGCACAAATGCGTAACTCGCCTGATTTCTTAGGTACACACACCATGGGACTAGCCCATCTACTTTGGTAATTATACCACATGACTCTAACCGATTTAACTCCGCCTGCACATCCTTACGTAATGCAAATGGAGCGATGTAGGCTTTTTGAAAGACAGTTACAGCGTCTGGTTTTAAATTAATATAAACTTTAATACCTTTTATTACCTTGTTATTACCCAATTTATAAAGAGCATACGGATACTCACGTTCCAGATCACTCAGACTTACTGGTGAAATTACAGTGATTTTTACCTCTTGGTTTAGCGTTTGAACTGACTCTAGACTGACAACCGGTTGTGACTTGACCGACTGACTTGAGTTGTATATTAACTAATTTCTGACTGTTTACTAATACTTGACATATTGATTTTCCATTAAGGATATATATGACCTTCAACCAGTCTCGACCTATTAGTGGAACTAATCCTTTCAACAATACAACAATTAATGGCAAATCTGAAAAAAACATTACAATTATAACTAACAGTTACACTAACAGACATTTTATCAAGAACTTTTAAAGGTAATTGGTTGCAGCCAACAATCTACTATTAAATTTACATAATTCATTAGAAAAAACTTTTTTTGAATATATCTGTGGAAATAATACTAAAAAAACTACCAGTGTTCACTAGAAAATTCAACTTATGTTTATTCACAGTGTGTTTGCCACTAGCGGTGACTCATGTGCTTAATATTCGACTGTATGGCAACCTTAATGAATGTAATTTGCAGTTTTAGCTCTGCAAAACCTTGATGTATGATCCTTTTGACCTCACGAATAACAAGTTCATGATTTTGCTGGACAATCAGTTAGTTTGTGTTTTGAATAGCATTCCCTGCAACTTTTATCTCTTGTTGGGGACTACTAAATTTATGCTTACTCCCAAACGATGAGTGACAACTTTTAGACGGTTTGTGACTTCTGTATAGTGAGCGAGGGCGGCATGTAAATTTATGAAATCTATTTACAGCATTTACTTCTGATTCAACTGTAATCGAAGCACTAGACAGACTTGCAGAATTATTTGACACTATATCTGCAGCAGAAGAATTTGCACTTTCCAAATCTAACACGATTTGACAAGCTTTTTCAAAAGTTAAGGTATCTTTTTCTAACAATAATCTATTGATAAAGGTTCTAATATTTAACCCAACAACCAATTGATCTCTTAAAGCCCTGCTTGAGATCAGTAATAAAATTTACAAGTAATGATTCCTCAAGACTTTTGAACAATCCTCGAACCACGACTCAGACAACTTTTTGGGAACTAGTTTACTCTTCAAAACTGTAAAGTGCTCGGAACCCAAAAGTGTAGTTAAATAATTTACCTTTTTTGACTTCTTTATTTCATTAATGACGAAATAAGCTTTTAACCTGTCAAGATAATTGTCTATTACTTCTATTTTAGGGTCAAACGGCTGAAATTGTACTAACATTTGTGACATCTGAATTAATATCATTATTGCATATTACTTATAAACACTCATAATGAAAAAAGAAAAAACTAGTAGCCAATGTTAAATTATTACTTAGAATCCCGTAATTTGGTTTAGACTTGGGATTAAAAAGACAAAATGACATGTGTGACTTGATAACTTGTAATGTCATTCTATTTTATTTTTAAGAAAGGTCTTTATTTCACAGTTTTCAAACGATGACGCCACTGTTGAAAATTGACGGTATTTTATTTGCATCCATTCGACTTTGGTATTAAAATGGATGTGTTTGGATATTACGATTCTATAGGTGATATTGTTGGTATTAAGCTTGTTGTGGTCCACAGTTGTAATTAATAAAAGCAAAAATTAGGTTTAAAATTTGAATATTTTTTTTAATGTAGAGCCATTTTTAGATACTTAATACCTAGCTTGGGAAACGGTGAACAAGTTTCTTGAATCACAAGACGAAATTTATAACAATAACCGCAATACCATGCAAATAAAATTAATAATGGCAGATAAATTATTAAATGGTTGTCACAAATGTTACTGAAGTTTAGCCATACTCTAAAAGAGGGCACTTTGACAGTTACCTATTTAGTAAGCTATCTGAAATGGAAACAGTTATTTGAACAGTGTTGCCCATTTTATAAAGTTTATATAAAAAAACTGTAGCAGCGACTTTGCCAATCTCAGAAGGTAACGACTACCTGCGACACAACAAAAGAGTAAATAAGCGGAAAATATGCTGTAAATGTTATTCTTTTATGTTCTTTTGCAGGTAGGTTTGAAAAGCAATTGAATTTGTAATTTGCAAAAAGAATCTATTTATTTCTTTGTGTATAATTTTAACATGTCTTATTATATATGTCAGAAAATTACGTTTTAGGTATGTATTAAAAGTTTGAATTCTCAACATAAGCGTAATAAGAGTTATATTGCAGGATCTACGCAGGGGCAGGTGCAGTGATGGATTTAGCCTTAGGCCCGCAAGGCCTGGGCCTAGGGCGCCAAGATTTGAGGGGCGTCAAAATATGAGGCGCCGCAAAATTTGAAAGACGATAAAAATTCGAGATTTATGGAGTTACCCGGTTACTATGAAAAAATTTTAAAGATGTTACAGAAATATTATTTTTTCCATCGGAGAATTATACCTTAACACGGCTGAGTATCTAATTATTGAAATAAAAAAATATCAATTGACCAATTGAAAATTTCAGGAATTATAAAAATATATAGAAATTGAATAGATTTTTCTCAACTCTTTGTCTTTTTTTTATATTTTCATTATTATACAGTGTGTCCCGTAAATGCCAATAAAGCTTTAAATAGCAGCCGTCCTCAACCTCTTAAGATACCCTTGGCAACGCTGCTGCAGACAAATACAAAATTATTTGAATACAGGAACGAAACCTCCAACACGCTATTTATTAAAGAATTCCTATACGCAGATGATTTATTTTTTTCTAACGCCAAGTAGGAGAGAATTACAAGAAACAATTTTAAGATGGAAATAGTCCTTGGAAGAATACGGCATGAATATTAACCTAAAGTGACGATAATAGCTAACACACAGGAAACAGTGGATGTTAACGTAAATGGACAAAGACTAAAACAAACTAATATATTGTAGTACTTGGGAGCCATGTTCGACTGCAAAGAAGATATAGAAAATGATGGAAACAACAGATTGAAAAACGCAACTGGACTATTTAATGCGCTAAAGACAACTTTCTTTCGGAAAAGAGAAGTAAATAAGAACACAAAAGTAAAGATTTATAAAACGGTATTCATCCTAATGTTAATATATGGCAGTGAGTCCTGGACTCTAAGTAATAAAATGAAATCTAAAATCCAAGCTGCGGAGATGAGAGTACTCAGATGTATAGAAGAAGTGTATAGAAGTGACAAACTAAGAAACGCAACTATTCGAGAGAGGGTATTAAAAATAATTGAACGGAGACAGTTACAGTAGTTCGGTCATGTAGTGCGAATGACAAATGACAATAGGGTGAAAGTGATATGGGAAACTAATACGGACACAAAAAGACGCACAGGTAGACCCGAAACAACCTGGAATGACGCCGTCAGTAAACTAATAAGAGATAGGGACGACTGGCGATGGACAGAAGAGCCTGGGGAGAACTTTGCAATACAACCCTCGACACCTAACCGGTAATACGAGAAAGAGTAATAAGTAAGTAAGAAAGCAAAGTATCGCAAGAAATCAAAGATTTATCAATCTTATTCCAGTGATAATGGACCATACAATTGTCAAAACTTGAAAGAATTGCTGGCAACTAATTTCATCGGATTTATGAATACACCCAAGACTTGCATGCTTGTCATACCTATTTTTTTGGTAAGAATTCAATTTTTAACGTCTTCAAAAAGAGAAATCTAACAGTTCAAAATGGTATGGAGGTTTTCTGTTTATTTTTTACCGTAGAATAACGTACTAAAGTTTTTTTCTGCCATTTTCTTTACACCCTGTATACACCTTTAAAAAACAAATAGGGCGCTGTATTTAATAGGCCTAGGGCGCCATCAACCCTCAAACCGCCTCTGGGCAGGTGTATGCCGTATACCTATAAAAATAAGATAAAAAAAGTCTGCAGGTAAATGTAAATTCAGAAAATACATAGGTATATTCGGACCCCTTCTAAGAACGATTATTTCGAAAAACAATTAACCCTACATTAATTTTTTAAATTTTAAACTTCGGAAAAGAAGATTTATTGACCTTATCTGTAGGCTTAAGGATTCATTTGTTTATTTTACAAATGAACGCATTTTCATGTTCCAGTGAATGATTCACTGCAAGAAAACTATTTTATGTATACAAAAACCATAATTATTAAGCAATACAGCACAATTACACCTATTACTTTGCTTTTATAAATTCTTTACCTAATTTTAATGTTTTAAAAAGTTCTTAACTAAATATTCTGTAAGTTTGTGAGGACTTACCTTTAGAAGAATTACAACATAAAGTATATTAAATAATACAATAATAAATAGTTACACTTCTTAATTCTGTAATAAATTTCAAAATACCAAATAATTGAATCAAGGATAATATTAATAAACGGCACTAAAAAATCACAAAAAAACTAAAACAATAAATATATTAAATAATACAATTTATTGACAATTAAAGTGTTAAAATTATAGATGATAGATAAATGGATTATGGTTATGACAACTTATAAACTTTAAAAAACTAAAATAATCTACACACGTAGTTAGTACCGTGAGAGCAACAAAAAGCCAAGTCAAAGATACTCTTGGAATTTTAAAAGATTGTCTTAGAGTAATCCTAGAATTATGAATTCAAACATTAAACTTTCAAATGTCATATTTCATAAATCATAATAAATCCTTCGTGACTATTGAATATTCCCATGCACCATTTTCATTCTTGATGCTATTACGAAAATGAGTTTCTAATATGAACATTTTACGCTAACATTTTTAAAATTGCAAAGTTTTGTAGATTAATATAATTATGATTAATTATACTGTAACGGAAAAAAGCTAAAAAAAGAAGCTTAAGGCCCGTTACGGATGACGGAAGATGTTCAATCCGGCAGCTGAAGTCGAAGACAGGGTGGTCCTAGCTAAACTTACCTTAACAAAAAGAAAAAGATAGCTTACACACACAAAAACTTATGTCAAATTCGGGAGATGTTTAAAATTAAGGGTGCCAAAAGCCGAAGGTCATAGGGAACCAACGGCCAGTCCACGCAGCTTCTCGTGGACCAACATCCTGTATATAGGTCCCTTGCGGAACAACACCCTGTATATGGGTGGCTCTATAAAGTATCACCCTGTATACAGCCAACTTACAAAACGTTTGCAATGAACACTTCACTTTTAGAGATAGTTTTGCAATAAACTTAACGCTTTAAACTCTTTAATTTAAACACTTAAAATTTTATCAACGAGGATCAATTTAAAATCTCCCTCGTCTTTAATTATTGAAACAAATCAATTAAATCATTACTTACAAACTGGAGCCCACTGGCCACGCCTATGTACCAGTTACAAATAAAGATATAAATTAAATAGAATATTGAATCTTAGAAATTTCATTGGTCCTCCTGGTGGTTCGTTTGATAGCTTACATTGTTAATCAACACCATTATATATAATAAACCCTTTAACACTCTACTTTTTAATAAAGCAACAAAACTGAATTTTACTATAATTTATTAACCTCAAAAGAAAGAAATAAAAAAATATATGTTGGAAATAAATAAATCAAGAGGTTATTAACTTAACATAAATAACAAAAGAAAATATGACAAAAGAATTATACCTCAAAAATTCTTCCCAGAAGGGGTAGAACCAAATTTATAAAAGGATACAAAGATTTTTTAAATTATATGTATCAAGAAAAAGGATTATCAAACGCTAAATAAATAAAGAATAAAATTTTTATTACAAACTATAATCAGCTATAATTTAGCTTTTCTATAATAAAAAGCAAATGATTACTTTTAAAATAGTTCATAGTACAGAACGCAAAATATATTGGAGACCAATTATTACTACCTTTCAACGTTCAAGTTACAAACTAATTAATTATAAAAATTGATACAAATTTAATTCAAAAGAGATTTTAATAAATCTTTCTAAAAGAATTTTAACCTTATCCACACAAAATGCACGTTACACAATAACAAAAGATAGAGATAAAAAGATAGTTCTTACATTCTATTTCTTCCTGGGTCTTAAAGATTTGAAAATGCTATCAGAGATGCACCAGAACGTCCAAATACATCGGGAAGATGACCGAAACCTGGCCTACAAATTGCGGCTAGATCAGGAACCGCCGGGTTTCTTTATTGCAGTAAAAATTCTACACGACACTGACGAATTCAAGCGTCTTTTAACTAAAGTTCTTGACGAACGGAAACTAGATACTCAGTGTTCACTGCATTATTTCTTCATTTCGAAGATACGACAGGATTTTCTCACAAAACGCATGACAGCGATTTCCAAGTCAATTATGTAAGCGACGAACACAAAGAGGTATCGGGACTAGAAAGTTCGAACCACCAAACTAAACGGTCCATGCTTTTTAGAAAGATATCGCACTCAAGGGGCGGTCCGAACCATACTAGTTTAGATACGTCCCCTATCTCAGAAATGGCTGATCCTATAGATATGGGACTTTGGTTGGCAGGTACGGTAGAAGAAAGGCTTCCTTCGTATTTTGGTTTCTTGTCGGACATCCCGTATCTCAGAAACGGCTGATTCTATAGAGATGTGATTTTGGTAGGTAGGTGCGGTGGATGAAAAACTTGCAGAAGATGTGTGCAGGACCGACCGTATTTTTTTTGGCAGATGTTTTGGCACACATTCTGTATCTCCGAAACGGCTAAATTTATAAAGATGAGACTTTGGTTGGTAGCTACGGTGGGGACAGGTTTACAGAAGATGTGTGCGGAAGCTTGGCTATTAATGCGGGATTCATATCTGAATCTTCTACTTCTTGCCTTGAAGAACTTCTGCAACCTTACTTAATGTTAGGTACCCCTTATTTTTTGTAATTACATAATTAAACTTTTGCAGTATAGCAGCGCCTACTTGATTTTGTACTTTGTTGCAATATTTTCTTAAAAGTGCTTCTAATTTTGAAATTGTATTCGTTACGAAACTGTAATTGCCTTTAATAAATGCCAACTGTTCAGGCAATTCCGAAATTGCAGCATCTTTTTGCATTTCTGTATAGCGATGCTATTATCTGCCAATTGAAGAACAATGGTTTTTAAACCGTCAAACTTGTTCGCGTAAATAAAGCTTATGTAGAATGGGTGCCGCTGCTATTAAAATAACCTGCTAATTACAAATCTTTCAGAAAGTTTTTTAAACACAAACATCTTTTAAAGGCTCTTTCAAAACATGTTAGTTTTATCTAATGTTTAGATTGCTTGATATTTCTTTAGAAACTTGTTATGACCAAAGTGTTGTACTTATTATATTTACACAAATTTAACATTTTTTTGACATTATGAAAACTAACTGTTGCTACACAAGTTCATAATGCGCCAGCTTCCGCCAACGCTGCAGCCCGAGTCACAATCCCTCAACAATAGAAGGGCAATGGCTAGGCAATTCAAGTAACAAACATGAAAAACTGAATATCTAACTTAACATATAAGAGTGTAAATGCAACATGCCGCCTCACCTTAAAGACTGTTAGGCCTTTAAGAATTGATACTAGCGTATAGATATTGACAAGTAGAACAACTCTTCAAAAATCTTTTGTTCTTTTCAAACGCCGGCCGGTGACCTTGAACTAAGAGCTGACTGGTAGTACCGATATTTCGAATTGATGGCGCTGCGTTTGTATCAGTGGCGTACGTAGATTTATTTATAGACATTATGAATTACTAGAAAGGCTACCATTGCATTGTTTGTTATTAAATTTCATTTTATCAAATTTACAATGGCATTGTGTTAAATTAAAGATGAGGATGTAAATCATGCACAAATATCTAAAGAAATCAAATTTATCACAATACATTTTAGATACATTATTGTTCTTGTACACAAATATCTATCTTCAATGGTTACATTTAAATAAATCAAAAAAATAAATTGGTTGTTTTCATATTACTTATAAAAAGATTATTTATTTATACGTGTATTATGTACAACTATTGTTTTTTTTATCGACAATTACATTAATATTATTTCTCTTGTTTTATAAAATTTAAATAAAATAAGTCAAAATTACATGCAATATGATACAACTGCTAACTATAATAATTAACTTATTGTACAGGTTGAAAATATTTTATGTTTCTAAACTAATTACTAAATAATCCAGGACTGACTTATGCTGAATTTCAATTTGTAGTTTTTATATCCATTGGAATAATTAATTTGTTATGATTTGAAATGGCTTACTTTCCCACAAACCACATTATATATGAATTTCTGAAACTTTGTTAGAGCCGTTGGAACTAATTTAGATTCTGTTTTGTTTTGACAGATTAGTTCTTTGTGAAAGTCCAATTTAAAAATCAAAATCATAACAATAGCGCTATTGTTGAAAATAGTCTTGCAGTGGTTGATTAGCAATCTGCAGCTGTTTCCTCAATGACTGAACTTGTTGTTGTAATGAACGAATCTTAAGCCGCAATGCTTTTTTTTTCAGTGTCCTCTCGCTCAATGACTTGAGGTTTGGATACGCTGAGATGGTGGTGGAGACATATTAGGTATGTACTACGGCAAGATCAAGAGGTTCTGTTGTAGGTGGTACTTGTATATGCACATCAGAATCTGTTAAACATGAAATATGTAAGAAAACATTAACAGTCAATATACAAGCAAACATTGTAATCTTAGTTTAAACAACACTTGTTTGTTTATTAAATTTAGAAATAGCTTTAAATTTGTTTCATTTAAATTATATCATTTGAAATATCGTTTATCTCTATAATAAAATAGAAAATTAAAGTATTAAAAAATTCTTAAATATGGATACTACAAATATTCCTCTTGCAATGTGATGAAAATATATATTTGTGATTATTTCAAAAGTATAAATAATGAATTACTTAACAGTCATCGTTAGATGAGTTGAATTAGTAAATACTACTACGATATTTATTAAAAGCTTATTCGATATGCATACCTAACAGCACCTGACTTGTATCTTGTTCTGCTGCTTGCTGAGTTATTATTGCTGATATCGCATTTGCAGTAAGACTTTTCTTATTTTTACCTTTAATGAGATGGTCTTCGAAATGTGCTGAGCATATCTTATAATATGAATTTTGCACCAACACATCTAAGTTATTTTGGTACACATCATAGACTCCGCTAAAACATGCCCATTATTCATATCTACAATATTTATCATCTACATTCTAGTTAATCGGAAGTAACAAAACTTTTGTTCCTTACCTTTGTGTTTATTCTTGGGAAATTTAAAAAAATGTACATTAAACGTTTCGTTATTTGCACGGCACCCTTTCACCTTACAAATGCTCCTCAAAGACATATTTGTAAAAATTCACCAGCGCTAAATAAATATATAAAACTATGAAAACGTGTACGACACTGGTTTAACCTCAATTACTATATGCCGGTAACCTCGCGCTGCGTTTGACCGTCGTGACATCTATTATAGAAACGCGTAGTACCAGCCAGCTCGCGTGTTTGTTTCCGAGCTAATTTTCCGCGTTTTGTAAGAGTTTGTCTACTTGTCAATATCTATACGCTGTTGATACACTAGACTTTACAAAAACAATACGTCAAAACAAAACGTTATGTAAACATTTGATATAATAAACAAAGTGCGATTAAGAAAAAAAATAAAAAATCGTAAAACCGGTCTTCAAATTCGGCACGTTGTTGGCCTATTTGTTTTGCTGGTTTAATGGTGATATGTGTTTCTTACTCCAGCGGAACCAATAACGCTGATTGAGGAGTTGTAGCATCTCCTATATTCCGCCGAAAGCACCGTTCCCATATTAATCAGGCAACCGCTGACGACAATCTTACGAGAAGCAAAACCCGCGATTAAAAGATTAACTTTACCAGTAAGCCGGATACTGTCGCTTTACATAACGTCACCAGCTTGCACTCCTCCAACGTAGGCTAAACGTATTTGGCCAGACGTTGCTTCTTTTTAATAGATTCGGAGACGGGCTCTTCTTTGTGCTCTCGATTTTTCCCGTAAGGCAACGCAAAACTGCGCTTTCTGCGCCTCGCTTCCATAATACGGGAGAAACGCTGCTTTGAGGTCGTCGAAGGTGGTGATAAGAAACGCTTGTTGCTGCTACCACTTGTCGGCGTTTTCTTTAAATTGTTTGGTCATTCGAGAAGGTTTCTGTTCGATCCGGGGAGGCCTCGGAGTGCGTCGATAAAATGGTCTGGGCGTCTAGTTGTTGCATCAGCTACCCGAGCAAGGTGGACACTAGATCGGCAGCGGAAGGCGCGTTGATAGCGGGACTGGGTTGATTTCGAGCAGTGTTTGCGGGAACCATCGGAGGCGGCGGCGACTATATCAAACGTGACGGTGGTTGGTCTGCGGGCTTGGGTTCCTTTTGATGGAAAGCAGAGGCGGCGTCTGCAGGGTGCTCCATGACGGGACAGCCAAATGTTGCAGACTGGGACCGCCGATGCCCCACGTTGAGCGTCAAATGTTACTGGTTAGCTTAGGCGGGAGATAGGGGAACGGTAATACATTTCGTCAAAAGTAGCGTGAGCGACTTGGAGATGGCGGATGCTTCCACAAATTAACACATTACACAATAAGGCAATAATGTACGATTGGCAAAAATAATTTCCCCCAAAATTAGTTGGATGTCAAAACCAATCCATTACAAAAGAAACTGTCATCAAAAAAATATAGAAAAACTATAAATAAAAGAGATAAAAATACTTGTAATGAACAAAGAAAAGAAGTAAAAGAAGCGGTGAAAAAGGAGGAAAAAAAAAGGTGGGAACACTTTGGCATCCAACTCAGTGGAGACTATAAGCACAATTAATTCAATCACTACATTTCTAATGCGCCGAGATATTCTGACATGTTATAACAAATCTTGTTGTATTGTTATTCAATTGTTTTCGTGCTCACTTGATTTAAGATTAAAACAATTAATATTTTCGGTGTCTTTTAATTACACATAGGTTGTTATACATCGTTGAAGAAAAAATTTGTAAATTAATAAATAAAACAATTTGGATCTTTTAAAGACTTTTGTGTTTATATAACTATGTACAATGATGATTTTTCAGTGATAGAATCTACTTTTCGGTAAAGTTGTGGATTGGACATATATTCGTATTTTTACCCTAATAAGAGACCTTACAAAAAAGTTGACGTTGACTGACGAGTCATAAAGCAAGACACTGCTAAATCTTACATCGACTTAGCTGTTGACATGAGAGAATATTATGAGTAGAACTTTCATATCAACGACTATTACAAAAAGGAAACCAACACAGTTGAAAGCCATAAAATAATTTCTAATAGGTCTTCACAAATCTCTTAATTTACAACCTCTTTTGTTCACCTACATTTCAGTTCTACCTGCTGTTCTTCTTGTATCCTCGGTGTTTATTGCTTAAGAGTGACATAGTTTTATATCAAAGAGTAATGATGGGACAAACCTTACATAGATTCTTTTCATTTGGAAATTTCCACTTGTCACCTGGAAATTTCCAATTAAAAGAAATTTCTCATTGGCCCTTTAGGGCTTTCGAAATAAGAGAATGTTCACGCAATCCGTGTTTTTTATTTTTGTAGAAATAATCCAGTCAAGCATTTTAACAAAGTCTAAAATTATTCATAATAAGAATCTGTAGTGGTAATATGGTATTAAAAAATACATTTTCTTCTGGGTACTTTTAATAGTAGCTTTAAATGGTTTAGGTTTAGGAAATTATTTTTTTGAAGAAAAAGTAAATTTTGTCGTTTTTATAAGATTATTAGGAAAAACTATATAAACAGATATTTTTATCTTTCAACACGGAAAACATTTATAATATAAAATGAATCTTTCCCTATGTCCAATATGGGTAAAATTTCAGTCATGAGTATTTTCTTATCTTGAATGATAGAATGAGTGATTCTAAGGTAAGTTTCAACAGATCCAGGCGTAGACAAATTTAAATAATGCCTGTGGAACCAAAAAACCCGAAAAAACCTAAAAAACCAATTTTCGTGTTTTCTGTTTTTCTCTGATAATTTCAACAGTTTTATTATTTAAGCATTATCTCAATACCTGATGAGGTTAAATACCGATTTTCATTGAATTCCACCGGATAATCCCAGAGAAAATGGAATTTTTGTTAATCAGAAGGGTCAAGTTTGGACTAACCTGGACACTTTGGGCGCGGGTTGGCCCAGAGTACTATTCAACCAAAACAATCCTTATTCCTTGTAGTATCTTCTACTGCTACAACTGACTCGTTGCAGCAAGTCGGCTAGGAGATATACGACATCAAATATGCTCAAACTGTCACCGCGATGGAAGTTAGAAGTTGCATCTTAATCTTTTGATAAAGTGGAACCAGCCACAAGAGAAAGAGTCCACCGTCGTAAAATAAACCCCTTGTGTATCTGCTTCCATAGAGAAGGCGACGGAGAGGCCCTAGGCCGATAAAGATTCTATTTACATTTAGATCATGGACGCCTCGTTCCATGATAGTTCGCCTCAACAGAGTTCACACGGTTCTGTTGGGGGCTGTGCTAGGGGGGATAGGAGAGGCGAGCTCCCTATTTGGTTCAGGTGAAATCTCGTCACGTACATCCACCTCGGGTTTGGAGGATAGCGCCTTCGCCCCTGCATGTCACGCTCACAGCGCACAAGAAAAGCTATGAGCATTCACCAAAAAAAAAAAAATCGTCAACGGTTGATATGGACAGAGTTTGATGCATCTCAGGAAATGTCTCGTTTTGTGCAAAAAGCTGAATCAATAGTAACACTCTAGCAAAACTCGGCATTTTCATCAAGCAGCAGCTCTGAGAAAGAGGTTAGAATATATTTATGACCAAATAAAAAGGAACTGGAAGCACTCAGGACACAGCAGGCAGAAAGTTCTAACTTCCGACGCGGTGACAATTTGAGCATTTTTGATGTTGTATATCTCCTAGCCGACTTTCAGCGAGTCAATTGTAGCAGTGGAAGACACTACAAGGGATAAGAACTGTTTCGTTTGAATAGTCTCTGCGCCAACCCGCGCCCAAAGTGTCCAGGCTAGTCCAAACTTGACCCTTCTGATTAACAAAAATTCCATTTTCTCTGGAATTATCCAGTGAAATTCAATGAAAATCGGTATTTAACCTCATCAGGTATTGAGATAAATGCTCAAATAATAAAACTGTTAAAATCACCAGAGAAAAACCGAAAACACCCAAATTCGGTTTTTCGGGTTTTCGGTTCCACAGGCATTATTTAAAATTGTTTACATCTGAATCTGTTGAAACTTACCTTAGAATAACCCATTCTATAATCCAAGATCAAAATATACTCATGACCGAAATTTTACTCATATTGGACATAGTGCCTATTTGGAAATTCCTTGTAGTTACTTATAGAATATAATACCCTGCGTACCTAAGTTCCTATAAAGTAAAATATTATTTATCGATTCCTGTCATTAATTTTAACAGTAATACTAATATATCTAATATAAAGCTTATTTTAGAATTATGTATATTTTTCCACACTACAAAATATTACATAATATGTAACAATAAATTGTTTGATAAACTTAAATGAAAGAATTCCCAGTGTAATTTTTAATTTAATTTTGGAGAATTCACATGACGTCATAAACCAGTAGTCGCCACAAGGTTATAGTATAAACCAATAACGCAATAACCACAACTTAATGCATTACATGCAGTAGTTAATAGGTTTCTGTGTATTAGTTTCTTTCGTCTCTTATTTTGTTTCTTTGCGTATAGGTAGTACATTAAATAATGCTCAAAAATGTTTTGAAGATGTCGAGATGGTTTTTACTATTTATTACAATCAATCTAATTACCACTGCTACATGTAAGTATAAGAATTTTATTAATTAATTAAAAAGTGTGGTTATGTCTTTGTATTAATATTGCGCAATTTACTAATTATAATTTTTCCATTAAAGGTCGTTTAAATCTGCATGTTGTTGGAAGTGATGGTTTTAATGGTGCATTCTTGGTTACCGGTACATTTGAAGCAGTCATCGGTTCTAATTTAACATTGACTTGTAGTGTAACTTCGACTGAAGGTGCTGGGTCTCATGGTGACCCTGAATTAGTTTGGGGAAAAAGAAGCAGATTGCTTAGGTTAAAACACATATTAAAAATGCTTGTATATAATAGAAATAATGATATTTTATTGTAGATTTAAAAATGAAACTGATTTAGTGAAGTTGGCTCAACAAGGATATCCCTACTTATATGACTTTCATAATGATAAATTATCGTATAACAAAAATACTGCCATTTTGAAGTTTACACCTGTTAAATCATCAGATCAAGGACTTTATTTTTGTATGTACTTGAAGTATATGTTGTTTGAAGTTATACATATCAAAGTGACAGAAAAGAAGTCTAACATATTCGGATCTTATTCATCATGTAGAAAAGATAAATTTACATGTGTAGCAAGTGGGCATTGTATTAATTTACATTATAAATGTGATGGTAGAGAAGATTGCTTAGATGGTTCAGATGAAGATCCTAGTATTTGTGATGGAGATCCATGTAGAGGTAAAACTGTTTAATGAATACAAGATTGATGCAAATATTAATTTTTGTGGGTTCTCTTATATAGGAAAAATACACTGTGGAGATGGACGTTGTATTCCAACTACCTGGTGTTGTAATAAACTAACTGATGATAATTGTACTGTTGCTGTTAGACCAAGTTGTTGTCCAACTTTAATTGATCGTGAGTACATACATATACTCATTTTAATCTTCAGTATGTGAATTGCCAATCTGGATTTTTTTGTTTGTCTACATATAAGTTATAAACATAATCTAAAAAAATAGATTTCTGTCAGCTTGCCAGTTTTCATAATTTGAGGTTAAGAACTTTGAGTTGACATTTTAAAATCTCTGTTTTCGATAATTCAAGATGATAAAAACAAATTGGAATCATCTATGAATACGATTCAAGAAAAAAACAGTAATGTTTCATAGATGTTGAAATTATCAGTATTAACTATTTTCAAAAATAAAAATGTTAGGTTTAATGTTATACATCTGATATTAAATTATTATATTAAGTACCTACTTGGCAATTTACAAAATATTAATTTAAGTGTCTCTTTGTATTATTATTATCAGGTTAATCTTTCTAAAAATTACTAGTTTTGATGACTATTTTGTATCATTTTTAAATTAATGTTTAGGTTATGTAAGGAAATGTCATTTTGTAAAGAAAAA